>BSBM01000619.1:18525000-18825574 GCA_027924585.1 Larix kaempferi | reverse complement strand
ACCCCCTACACCTAATCATCCTCACCCTCTCAACCAAACTATATATCTCTCTCTCTCTAAATTCTTCCTCATAACCCTTACTAAACACCTCTCTCTCTCACCTCTTCCTCCTAATGTTTACTTATAACACCTTTCTCTCTCCCTCTCACCTCTTTATCCTAACCCTTACTAATCACATCTCTCTCTCTCTCTCTCCCATAATACACCTCCCCCCTCCAACCTCTCTCTCTCTCTCTCTCTCTCTCTCTCTCCTACTCACCAACCCCCACCTCACTCTCTCCCTAGTCCACCTTCCCATACAACTTATCATCCCCACATCTCTCTCTCTCTCTCTTGTACCCCCATCTCTCTAACATCCCTAATATTTATCTTCTCTCTTCTCTCTTTTTACCCCTTCTCTCTTCTCTCTTATACCCCCTTCCCTATAATACATCCATCTATCTCTCTCTCTATCTCTCAACTCCACCTCCTCTCCCTCTCTCTCCCTCCCTAATCCCCCTAGAAAACCCCTCTCTCTCTCTCTCTTATTCCCCCTTCCCCTATAAATTACCTCTCTCTCTCTCTCTCTCTCTCTCTCTCCCCTATTCCCACTCCTATTCCCACTCCCCCTATAACTTATCGCCACCCACTATCTCTCTCTCTCAACACTTACTCATCCCCTCTCTCACTCTCTCAACACTCTACTCATATCCTACCTTTAAGACCCCCCACCCACTCTCCCTCACACACACACCTATTCCCCCTAACCCTTATTAACCCCCACTCTCTCATTATCTCTCCCCTACTCCTCAACCTACACCTAACCTCCGACTCTTTACCCCTAACCCCCCTCCTACTCTCCTTTCACATAAACACCCCCATCACCCTACCTCCCCTCCTCGACACCCCATATTTATCTTCTCCCCCTCTCTATCCATATATATCTCCCTGTCCCTTAATACCCATCCCCTTACCACTTTCCAACCCCAATCAGTCTCTCTCTCTCTCTCTCTCTCTCTCTCTTTTTCCACCCTATATCCCCTTCTCCCTAACTTTCCTTATCTCTCCTAAACCCCTAAACCCTTACCTCCCTACTCCCACCATGGTCTCTTTCTCTTTCTCTTTACCAACCCCCCTCCTCCTCCCCACCACTATTCACACACACCCTCACCCACCTGCCTTGTGTGTGTGTGTGTGTGTGTGTGTGTGTGTGTGTACTCCTCCACATACCCCTTAAATCCTAAACCCATCTCTCTATCCTACCCTCCTAACATCTCTCTCTCTCTCTCTCTCACCATTGTTCCTACCCCTACAACTAACCCCACTCCTCCTCCTCCTCTCTCTCTCCCCTCTTATCCCTAACCCTTAATAAAACCCTAATTCACTTTCTCACAACCCTAATCCTCCCTCTGCCTCTAACATCCATTCCTCCTCTCTCTCTCTCTCTCTCTCCTCTCTTCCCCCTAATATTTATTAACCCCCTCTCTAACTCTTTCAACTACCCTAATACTCAACCTACACCTAACCCACCCTCTCTTTATAATCCAACACCCCCTAACATTCCCTCCTCTCCCTAACCCCGCTCAAAAGTTCCCTAATCCCCCCTCTCTCTCTCTCCTACTCTCCCTAAACACCCCTCTCTCTTTTTCTCTCATAATCTCCCTACCCTTACAACTTACCACCCACCCCTCTCTCTCCCCCATAAACCCCTATAACCCCTCTCTTTCTCTCTCTCTCTCTATCTATCTATCTATCTATCTCTCCCATAATACCCTACCCAACCCTCCCCCCACTGTCTCTCTCTCTCTCTCCCCCTAACTCCACTACCCAACCCCCCTCTCTCTCCCCTAATCCTTATACCAAAATCCCCCCTTCTCTCTCTCTTGGCTCTCTCTCTCTCTCTCGCCTACTCCCCCTCCCCTTATAAATTACCCCCATTTCTATCTCTCTCTCTCTCATATTCCCCTTCCCCCTATAACTTACCTACATCTCTCTCTCTCTCTCTCCCCAACACTTACTAATCCCCTCTCGCTCTGTCACCACTCTACTCATCTCCTACCTTTATTCACTCTCTCTCTCTCTCTCCCCCTCTCTCCCCCCTCCCCCTATAACTTACCTCAATCTCTCTCTCTCTCTCCCCAACACTTACTAATCCCCTCTCACTCTATCACCACTCTACTCATCTCCTACCTCTATCCTCTCTCTCTCTCCCCCTCTCTCTCTCTAGCCCTTATTGACCCCCTTTCTCTCACTCTATCTCCCCTACTCCTCAATCTACACATAACCCCCCACCCCTCTCTCTCCATAACCCCCTAAAACACCCCTCTCTCACTCTCAAAACCCATAATCCCCCACTCTCTACCCCTAACCCCCCTCCTACTCTCCCTTACCATAACCAACCCCTTTTCCCCCCTCTCCCTCTATCTCTTACTCCCCCTACCTCCCCTCGTCTCTGCCCCCATTTCTCTCTCCTTGGTTCTCTCTCTTTCTCTTTCTCCATATCTCTCTCCCTCTCCCTTAATACCCCTCTCATTACCACCCGGCCAACCCTAATCAATAGCTCTCTCCCTCTCTCTCCAGACACTATATATCCTTCTCTCTATATTCCCTTATCTCCCATAAACCCATACCTCCCTACCCCCAACGTTCTCTCTTTCGCTTTCTCTCCCCAAACCGCCATCCTCCTACTAACCACTAATTAGCCACACCCTCCCCCCACCACCTCTATCTCTCTCTCCCCTACTTGTCCACATACCCCTAACCACCAAACCCATCTCTCTCTCTCTCTCTCTCTCTCTCTCTCACACACACACACACACACACACCACTGCTCCCAACCCTTCAACTAACCCCACTCCTCCTCCTCTCTCTCCCCTCTTATCCATAACCCTTAATAACACCCTAATTAACTCTCTCACCACCATACTCCTCCCCATACCCCTAAAATCCATTCATCCTTTATGTCTCTCTCTCCCCTCTCTCCCCTACTCCTTATTAACACCCTCTCTCCCCTACTCCTTATTAACACCCTCTCTCACTCTTTCTCTACCCTACTACTACACCTATATATAACCCCCAACCCTCTCTTTATAATCAAACCCCCCTAACACCACCATCTCTCTCTCTCACTCTCACTACCCATAACCTTCCCTCTCTCTCCCTAACCCCACTAATACGATCACTAAGCCCCCCTCTCTCTCTCTCTTCTACTCTGTCTAACCCCCCCTCTCTCCCTTTGTCTCTTCTAATCCCCCTCCCCTTACAACTTACCACACACCACTCTATCTCCTCCCAATCCCCTAAAACTTATAGATCTCTCTCTCTCTCTCTCTCTCTCTTCACACCCTATAAATTACCCCCATCTCTCTCTCTCTCTCTCTCTCTCTCTCTCTCTCTCTCTCTTCCTTCACACCCTATAAATTACCCCCATCTCTCTCTCTCTCTCTTCACACCCTATAAATTACCCCCATCTCTCTCTCTCCACTCGCACCATATACCCCCTTCTCTCTAACTTTCCTAATCTTCCCTAAAACCATTTCCAACCCTCCCCCCCTTTCCACACCATGTTTTCTCTCTCTCTCTCTCTCTCTTCCCACTACTCCCTATAACCGTAACCCTCTCTCTCTATATCCGCCTGCCCCTACAAATTATCATCCCCACATGTGTCTCTCTCTCATACCCCCTTCTCTCTAACATACCTAATATTTACTAAACCCCTAACTCTCTCTCCACATCATGATCTCTATCTCTTTCTTGCCCCCAACCCCCCTACACCCCCTACACCTAATCACCCTCACCCTCTCCCCCAAACTCTCTCTTTCTCTATCAACTCTTCCTCCTAACCCTTACTAATCACCTCTCTCTCTCTCACCTCTTCCTCCTAACCCTTACTAATAACCTCTATCTCTCTCACCTCTTCATCCTAACCCTTACTAATCACATCTCTCTCTCTCTCTCTCTCTGTTTGACGAACAATCTACCGAGAGCGGACTCAAGGCCTGATCTCCCTAGCTTAACATAATTCTAGAACAAATAGGATAGAACAAAAAATACTTTCCTAGATCTACAAGAAGTGCAAATGGAAAGATAGATCGTTTACCTTAGATTCACAGATCCCTTTCTCCTTCATTGGTCCAATGCTCCAGCGCTGCCAGATCTTAAGCAACTAGACCCTGTTGAACATATAACAGACCAAGAATAGTGAAAGCATACATTTCATATGATAGATCTAAGTTAACAGTTAAGGAGGAAAACTCTAAAGATCATCAATGCGACAACATTTATGGAAAGCAATTGTATTAACTATATTGAAAAGTGGAGAGTACAATAGAAAAGAGGATTACAACCATTTCCTTAACGTTGCAAGCTCCTTCCGACAAGGCATGCCAAAGCTCCTAGAGAGAAGTGGATGTCTCCCGAGATAGAGTGTTAAATCTATTAAGCCTGATTTCACCAGCATAAGAGTACCATAAACTCTCCCCCTTTTATAAAGGGATAGGTGTTGAAATATTGTAACTTCAAAGAATATTATAATTGTACTTTATTATTTCGGAGATGTTTCATTCCTCCGTAAAGATCTTATTGTATATCCGGAGATGTTTATTCCTCCGTCGGAATGTGGTAACTCGGGTTATTAGACTTCCCTAATGGAGGTCGGCCCTGTATGTGTTATGTGGGTCAAAGGGTTATTAGACCACCCTAGAGGGGTCGGCCCAGTCAGTTGTAGTGGGGTATTTAACCCATTGGTTAAATACGAGCCTACATGTACTTGTGTAAAAGATATGTCAGAGTAGTGTATAAATAGAGGAGGTGTATTCCTCATTTGATACACACACACACTTGAGAGAGGCGCACTTGTGGAGGAGAGGTCTTATATGGTGGAGAAGGAGATCATGTCTTTGGTTTGCATCTTTGTATATTGCTGGTCATCTATATTGAGGAAGCTTTACTGGGTTTTCTACCCCATGAGGGTTTCCCAGGATAAATTTGTGTCTCTTGTGTTTATGCTATGCTTGTTGTTTCTTCAGTGATCGTGTATATGCTATTATTGTGAAATGGAATGTAATGCTGCTATTTTCTGTCTTAGCATATTAAATTTTAACATGGAATCAGAGCTAACCTGAAGGAAGACAAGGTATGGCACTTACGACACTTGCTTCACTTACGACAATTTGAAGGTTAGGGTTTTACATAGAAAAAACCAGTCATCATGGAACTTTCGCTATAAATCCATTTCTGCAAAGGTTCAGGGTCTGAAAAGTTTACAAGTCGAAGATAACATCCCCAAGTACCTTCTGTCCAAAGGGAACCCTCATATTCGTTGTACTTTATGAGTTATGATCAGTACAAGTTAGGGTTTCTGCCTCTTCCAGATCTCAGTCAAAATCAGGTCACCTTGGAAAAAAGGTCATAAATTGGGCTAGGAAGATCCAAATGAAATTTCGTAAAAAGTGACAGGTAGTACACAGACTATACTATCTCAGGAAACGTTTTTAGAGGCCGAAGGTGAACCATTGACACGTGGCACGCCGTACAAGTTCGCTCTCCTGTTTTATCCCATAAACAGGTCATGTTGCGACACTTGGCATAACTCTCTCTCAGAGAGTCCAATTGAGGTCAGACCTGTCAATATGGAAAGATAACAGGGCGAGCTATCTCAAGAAAAGTTTTCAGAGGCTGAAGTTCAAACAGTGACACGTGGCATGCCATAAAAGTTTGCTCTCCTGTTTTATCCTATAAACAGGTCAGGTTGCAACACTTGGCATAACTCTCTCTCAGAAAATCCAATTGAGGTCAGACCTATCAGGATGGAAAGATGACAGGTCAGGCTACTGCAAAAAAAGTTTTCAGACCTTGTGGAGCAGAAATTTCTGAGTTATAGCAGAAACAATCAGGTGCATATTTCTGTCAAAACAGAATTATTTTTGGAGCACCTTTATTCATGGCTTCCGGAATTTAGGGTTTCAGAGAAAGTTAGAATTTTTGGAATCGGAGTCCATGGCTGAATGCTACTCAGGAAAATTGAAATTTAGAGACCAAGATCGAATTTTTGGTTGGGTAGAATATCGGGCTTCATCAAACCCTAGTTCGGGTTCCTGTACAGAAGATCCAGAAGTTTCGAAGGCAATTTTGAGGGGTCAAATTTTGGAGATTTCAAAATTGAAGAATGCTAGGTTGATCAGCTCAGCAAGACACATTCTTCCATCCATTCAGAAGTGTGAAAGTCAAAGATTGAATTTTTAGGGTTTCTCTAGCAAAACCTAATCAAGCTCCAGATCAAGTTTCAGGGGGAGTTGAGGCTAAGGCCTTACATAAGAAGACTACAAAAGGTCTCAACAGGTATGACTTAAGGAGGTTCAGGTATGCTTTGAAATCTGATTCTTGATTAAGTTCATAATGTGTTTGTCTTCATGTTATTTATTAGTACAATCTTTATTAATTTTATTAATTGTCTTATCACCCTAGTAACAATATGAATGCATGTGAATGATCAAAGACATTCATTGATTAGGGCTATATGATTGTACTTATGCATTATGGTGTTGTGTAAGGTTGATGTTGTCTGCTAACAAGACACAGGTACATCACAAAAGACAAATCAAGTTCCATGACCATGACAACATGAAGACAAAGACTCACGAGGTATGTATGACTTTGTTATATTATGTTTAACCTACGAGACATGCAGGTTCTAGCTCAGGATCTCTAAATCATTGAAGAGATTGTTTAGGTATGTTGTACATAACTAAGCAGGTATACTAATCCAGGTATGTTTTCCTATGTCATGTTAGAATCTTACCTTGTGTAAGTATACTTGGTATGATTGGTTAGTAATCAAGGGTTTATGCATACTAGATCAAACAAGAATATGCATGAGTAAAAGAAGACTTCCTTGAAACCCTGAATACTAATAATCATGACTGTACATATTCAAGATTATTTAGAATTAGAATGTTTTGATAATATTGAGAATATACTAATGAATGTATGTTTGTGTATGAGATCATGAGGATGACACTAGTGTACACTTGAGCATGCACAGTGGTACAGAATGAATAGAAGTTCAGAAGACATACAGAAGATCAAGCGGGAGACAACCACACAAACATAAAAGATAAGTATTTGAGTTGTTATTAGAAATAGTAAATGATATTGCTTGTATGCATATTTGTATTCCTAGGATATATCATGCTAAGTGTAAACATTCATAAAGCATTGAACAGTATACTACTAATATGCATATGATTGGTAAATTGGACAAACATTCCATTGTTGCTTATCTAGAATGAAACCTCTTTGCTGACATACTGAGAGCTGTGCACACTCTCGATAGTATGTTCTGGTAGAGATGGAAGGCATCTAGATAGCCACTGTATGCATACAGGATATGGGAAAGTGTTGTGCCAAAGTATTGGTCAAAATAGTTGCATAACTATGTAAATGATATCTGTATGCATAGTAGGTTATCATGTCAATATGATTTGATGATTATGAAGTATTACTAATCATGTACTTAATTTTGATTTGTAGGAAAGATCATGATGAATGATGAACTCTGAACAAGCGATGGATGTTCAACAAAAGATTTACAAATCAAACACACTATAGAAAGCTTGTGGTTAAAAGATTCTCTTAGAAAGAGGAAGAGAATCATGATGAGATGTTTTGCTCCAAGGGACTAGATAAGACCATTCTCTTAATAATGTAATCAGGTTCTGTATGGGTTCCCAGGATCGGTAGTCAATTGATGAGCTTAATGATCATCATGGGTGATGTGGATCTCAACCTTTTCTACAAGGTTGAATATGGGTTCTATACACATATGACATGGATGCAAGAAGGAACTCACCACAGAGTTCGAATGATTTTGAGGCTCATATTAGTAGACCCATCTGACGAGAGATGGCACAGATAGATATGCAGAAGATCACTCAATGCTGAGTGTGAATAATGGACAATTGACAGCTTCATGACAAAGCTTGGGCTTTACCAGAAATAAAACTGTTCCTAACCTTTACCTTAAGGTTGTGGATGATGAACCTATCATACCATTATTGTATGACGATGATCTCTTTCTGACAAGGAATGAGAAACAGGTCATGAAAATGGCTGCAGAAATGAAAATGAAAGATCTCTGATTAATGCACTACTTCTTAGGTCTAGAAGTATGGCAAGATCCAAAAGAAATCTTTTAAATCAAGGTAAGTATGCTGTGAAGTTTCTAAAAAGATTTGATATGTTGGAGTATAAAGCCATGGCCACTCCCATGGACTCCAACTTGAAGTTGTTAGTTAATGACTCATCGTATTTAGTGGACCTAACCCTATATAGACAAATCATTGGGTCATTGATGTACTTAACAAATACTAGGCCAGATATATGCTTTGCTATAAATACCCTAAGTCAGTATCTAGTAGAACCTAGAAAGGTGCACTTAATAGCTACAAAGCATGTAGTGAGGTACCTAAAAGGTAAATTAGATTTTTGGTCTATATTATCTTGGAGGTCATGAACTCCGTTTACATGGTTACTCAGATTTTGATTGGGCAGGAAGTGTCTCAGACAGAAAGAGTACATCAGGTGGATGTTATAGTCTTGAATCTGCCATGATCTCATGGTTCAGCAAGAAACAATCTAGTGTGGCCCTCAGTACTACTGAAGCAGAATATATAGCCGCCTGCTCTGCCAGCTGTGAAGCAGTATGGCTTCGAAAAATTTTATCTGGAGTGTTTGACTTAGAAATGGATCCCACTGTGATTATGTGTGATAATCAAAGCTGCATTAAGATGACTGAAAATCCTGTGTTCCATGATAAGTCAAAACACATTGAGATCCGTTACTTCTACATACGAGATATGGTGCAGAGAGGAGCTATCAAGGTCGAGTATATAAGCACTGAGGATCAGATTGCTGATATCCTGACTAAACCTCTGTCTCGAGTAAAGTTTGAATACTTCCGAGACAAGCTTGGTATAGTCCAGAAGGACCCTCCTCGAAAGCGGGAGTAGTATAGTACTTGATAACAAGTCTATCCCTTAAATTTTGTTTTGTTGCACTTAGTTACTTAGAATTATTTAGATTTAGAACTCCTATATATCTTTTATTTTTTGATGTATACATGTTTTTGATGTGATGTATACATGTTTTGATACATGCTAGATGTATACATGTTTTGATGTGATGTATACATGTTTTGATGTTAGATGTATTAGTGAGAATACATGCTTTGATGTCAGATGTATTAGTGAGAATACATGCTAGATGTATACATGTTTTGATGTGATGTATACATGTTTTGATTATACATGCTAAATGTATACATGTTTTGGTGTGATGTATACATGTTTTGATTAGTGATGTATACATGTTTTGATGTGATACATGCTCTTGGATATTTGTACCTGTATAGATGAGAATACAGATGAGGATTGGATCATCCCTGGACTTTCAGTCCTAAAGAGAGCCGTAGATGTGAGGTCTCCGAGAATGAAGTCCTTAGTGGACAGTTGAGGGGATTGGATCATCCCTGGAATTTCAGTCCTAAAGAGAGCCGTAGACGTGAGGTCTCCGAAAATGAAGTCCTTAGTGGACAGTTGAGGGGATTGGATCATCCCTGGACTTTCAGTCCTAAAGAGAGCCGTAGACGTGAGGTCTCCGAGAATGAAGTCCTTGGTGGACTTGAGGGGATTGGATCATCCCTGGACTTTCAGTCCTAAAGAGAGCCGTAGACGTGAGGTCTCCGAGAATGAAGTCCTTGGTGGACTTGAGGGGATTGGATCATCCTTGGACTTTTAGTCCTAAAGAGAGCCGTAGACGTGAGGTCTCCGAGAATGAAGTCCTTGGTGGACTTGAGGGGATTGGATCATCCCTGGACTTTCAGTCCTAAAGAGAGCCGTAGACGTGAGGTCTCCGAGAATGAAGTCCTTGGTGGACTTGAGGGGATTGGATCATCCCTGGACTTTCAGTCCTAAAGAGAGCCGTAGACGTGAGGTCTCTGAGAATGAAGTCCTTGGTGGACTTGAGAGGATTGGATCATCCTTGAACTCAAGTTCTAAAGTGAGCTGTAGACAGGTGTCTCTGAGAATAGAGGATAGGACTGCATCGTCCCTGGACCTTGGTTCAAAATGCACGTGATTGGATTAATCATCCTTAAACAGTAAATCCAGGAAGGATAGTCTTAAATGTGATTGTGCTTGGATTAATCATCCTTAGATAGTAAATCCAGGAAGGATAGTCTTAAATGCGATTGTGGTTGGATTAATCATCCTTAGATAGTAAATCCAGGAAGGATAGTCTTAAATGCAATTGTGGTTGGATTAATCATCCTTAGACAGTAAATCTAGGAAGGATAGTCTTAAATGCGATTGTGGTTGGATTAATCATCCTTAGACAGTAAATCCAGGAAGGATAGTCTTAAATGCGATTGTGGTTGGATTAATCATCCTTAGACAGTAAAGCCAGGAAGGATATTCTTAAATGTGATTGTGATTGGATTAATCATCCTTAGACAGTAAATCCAGGAAGGATAGTCTTAAATGATTGTGGTTGGATTAATCATCCTTAGACAGTAAATCCAGTAATTCCGAAAGGAAGGATAGTCTTAAATATGATTGTGGTTGGACTAATCATCCTTAGACAGTAAATCCAGTAATTCCGAAAGGAAGGATAGTCTTAAATATGATTGTGGTTGGACTAATCATCCTTAGACAGTAAATCCAGTAATTCCGAAAGGAAGGATAGTCTTAAATATGATTGTGATGAGATTGATCCAGTAATTCCGAAAGGAAGGATCATGTATATAGATGACGATGCTGTTGATCGTGTGCTGACGATGCTGCTGATCGTGTGATGACGATGCTGCTGGTCGTGATATGACGATGCTGATGATCGTGTGATGATGATGCTGATGATCGTGTGATGACGATGCTGCTAATCATGATATGACGATGCTGATGATCATGTGATGACGATGCTGATGATCGTGTGATGACGATGCTGATGATCGTGTGATGACGATGTTGCTGATCGTGTGATGACGATGCTGATGATCGTGAGATGACGATGCTGATGATCGTGTGATGACGATGCTGATGATCGTGTGATGACGATGCTGATCATGCGATGATGATGTTGATGATCGTGAGATGACGATACTGATGATCGTGCGATGACGATGCTAATGATCATGAGATGACGATGCTGATGATCGTATGATGACGATGATGCTGATCGTGATGGTCTAGATGATGATGTTGATGATCGTAAGGATCCAGATGTTGATGTTGCTATAGTTGTTCGAGTGCTGCAGAAGATAAAGACTCAGTACTGAAGATGTTGATGTTCCAGTAACTGGTTGAGTTACTGATGATATTAAGAAAGCTTTCGATGATTTATAGATGTATCATGTATGATGTTGATGACTCCTTGCTTGTGCAGATGCTGTTATAATATCCTTCTCGTTAAGGGGGAGTGTTGAGATATTGTAACTTCAAAGAATATTATAATTGTACTTTATTATTCCGGAGATGTTTCATTCCTCCGTAAAGATCTTATTGTATATCCGAAGATGTTTATTCCTCCGTCGGAATGTGGTAACTCGGGTTATTAGACTTCCCTAGTGGAGGTCGGCCCTGTATGTGTTATGTGGGTCAAAGGGTTATTAGACCACCCTAGAGGGGTCGGCCCAGTCAGTTGTAGTGGGGTATTTAACCCATTGGTTAAATACGAGCCTACATGTACTTGTGTAAAAGATATGTCAGAGTAGTGTATAAATAGAGGAGGTGTATTCCTCATTTGATACACACACACACTTGAGAGAGGCGCACTTGTGGAGGAGAGGTCTTCTATGGTGGAGAAGGAGATCATGTCTTTGGTTTGCATCTTTGTATATTGCTGGTCATCTATATTGAGGAAGCTTTACTGGGTTTTCTACCCCATGAGGGTTTCCCAGGATAAATTTGTGTCTCTTGTGTTTATGCTATGCTTGTTGTTTCTTCAGTGATCCTATATATGCTATTATTGTGAAATGGAATGTAATGCTGCTATTTTCTGTCTTAGCATATTAAATTTTAACAATAGGGCCTCACTTATATAGGGCTAAGTGGATAGGATATGGATAGGGTAGGTTGAGAAATGGTAGGAGAGAGATAAGGGATCCTCCCTAGAGGTTAGGAATGGAAGGCCAGTGTTGGGTCACGGATTTGTCCCTATTTTCATTACTTATTTCATCCATCTTCTTCCTATTATCACCCATTTATCATTCAATTTTCCATCCATTTGTTGTAACTGCTTGAGAAATGGCATATTAATCTTATTGATGCTTTAGTGGTTAATCATGATTATTTTCCTTTATTTTTTATGAATTAAAGACTCTTATGCATAATTTTACTGATGATGCTTTATGGAGTGATTGTTCATATTAACAGCTGTAGCAGCCATGGTTCAAGCCTCCAAAGTTGGCACGCTAGCACACGTCCACATGGATATTTCACAACATGGTTTCAGCTTATGATTAATTATGTGGATTTGTGATTTCAATTCATGCCCAAATCCAACATGGTAGCCTCTAGCTCATGATCAAATGACCTCAACCAAAAACGCATGTCAGATAAGAGCACAGTGATTCGGATCTCGATTTGCGGGCATCTGGAGACAAATCTCAAAAATCCGGGAAATGGGTTTTGTGCGCAACGGCCTCATTTACCTGGCTCGCTTGGAAATCGCCAAACAAAGCTACAGTTTGAGCTCTATAGCTGGTTCTTTGAACGTGTATTTCCCAGATTTACTGTTGCGGCCGGTTTCAAAGTTATTAGCAGTTACGGCTGTGTTCTAACTGTTACAGATCAGAAGTTGGGGTTCGGTTTCTCATTCTCATGAGAGATTTTTATGTATAAATATGTAATCATTCTCATGTATTGGGGGAGAAAGATGGAAAGCAATGTTATGCTGTAGGATTTGATCCAGACTTTGCTGTAATGATTCCATTCTGATAATACATGTTGCCAATTTCATAATCTAGAGTTGTAGACTTTCATTGTGGAGTTCCAACTCTGCTCAGTGGAGGAAGGGCCCTCTTCCCTGAGCAGATGCTGGTAGTGTTGATTATTATTGTGTAGATTTGTCTCTTTAGTTCATGTTTTTTTCATTAGATTTAATTCATGCTTTCATTTCATTAGATTTATCATAGTTGTTGCTTTCATTCATTAGAATTATCATAGTTGTTTTCATGTTAATTTCTTTTCATAGATCATTAGCCAACATAGCACTTCTTTTAGATTCATGCAATTAGATTTTGATTCATAAGAGTTTATTTTGTTCTAGGTTAGATTTACAGTTTGGTTTTATGAGTTAGATTAGGGTTTGATTTACTTTCAAGAAGGTGTGATCTATTTTATAAAGAGTTTTGATTTCATACCAATAGACAAAGAGTGTCAAGTAGAAATTGTGCTTGCATAGATCTTGCACGATAGCTTTGAAATAAAAGACTTCCTCGGGTTGATAATTTATGTTTGGGAGTTTCAGTTGTTTAATTAATTAGACAATTAATCCAACCAACATTTTGGCACCATTGCCGGGGAAGTTATCAATAGTGCAAAAGTACATTTGACATTGTTTTGTAGATGCATTGTTAAAGTAGAGCATGTAGGTTGCATGATTAATTTTCAGTTTATTGAATTTGCTTTGAGTGTGGATTTTCTCTTTTGTTTGCATTTAGTTTCATTTAGTTTTTAATTTTTTTAAGCATAAATCTTATCATTCCCCTTAGTGGTGTTGTAAGCACCACCCATTATACTAACAAGTTGACAGGAACATTCGAAGGAGGAGCCTCCAGATAACACACGAAGAATCTAATGAAGAGATGGTAGGTAAAAAAGATGCAGAAGTTGTTACCTTCGAATTTCCCATCAGAAATTCAGGAGGAGTGGTACCAACAAAAAGAATTCCCCCACATGTTCTACCAAATTTTCACGGTTTGGAAAATGAAGACCCTAAAGTATTTTTATTTCAATTTGAAATACTTTGTAGAGGATATGGTTATTATTCTAATGATCAAAAGTTGAAAGTGTTTCCCCTTACTTTAAAAGGAACAATCCTCCGATGGTTCATGAGCCTCGGTGGGAATTGTATACAAACTTGGGAAGACATGAGACATGTATTCTTGAAAAGGTACCAATATTATTGCAGAGTCAATGAAGATAACTTTGAAATGACACAAGGAGAAGAAGAGAATTTGGAGGAATATGTTGAACGCTTTCAATACAACCTTCAACGATCAAAACAAAGGAAACTGGGGAAAGAGACCTTAAAAACACTTCTACTCAAGGGAATCCAAGATGAATCCTTAGAAATCTTAAATTTGATGGGAACAGGTGATGTATTTCAGTTAGCATATGATGATATTTGTGAGTTATGTAGAAGGTATTCAAGAGGAAACTTCAAGGCTGGTAAGAATTCTAGTAATCCTTATTTTCAATCTTTGAAATCTTCTACAAGAACAAGAGTTATGTGAGTTGAAATCAGTAAATTATTTGAAAATTCTAATTCTGATATCAATGGTTCACTAAATTCACAATTGGGGGTTTTGCAGGTGAAGGAAAGGCATGAGGAATTTGAAGAAATAGTTTGCCCTCGGTGCCAAAAGAAACATATTGCAATAGATTGTCCTTTCGATAGTCTCACAATTTGTGGCATATGTGACTTGAATCATTCCACAGATCATTGTCCCTCCTTACCAAGGATGAAAGAAACATATCAAAGAGATTTGGTAGTTGCATCCAACTCATTGCAACAATCATGGCAACCGTGGCCTACATGTATGGTTCAAAACTCTATCCCTCTATTTCCTTACTCTCATACTCAATCATTGAATACTCCTCCACCATGGCAACTGTTGCAGCCTCAATTTAACTCTTACCTACCTTAACCACAAGGTTGGAATGGCCTATATTTTGATCACATGGCCACTTTCCCTCATGCTGTAACACCACTTGGTCCTTCAAGATCATCCTCACAAACAAATCGTCTACATCAGCCACATCTATCTTCTCATCAAACTCCTTGGTATCCAACACAATTTCCTGTCCAATCCACCATCCACCCTAACCATAATAAAGCAGTACAGTATGCTTACAGTGCTGAACTGCAAAATTTTCCTACATTTCCCTCTTGTTCTACCTCATCTACACCACTGCAAAAAGACTGTGCACTGTTGCAGCCAATCCATACGAGGCCTGGACATGTTTTAAATCCAAGAGTTGGAAGTGAAGTTTCTTATGATCATCAACAAGTTAACAAGATCAACAGATCTGATGAACAGACATTGGAACCAAAAGCATCATTCACATCATTAGATTCGAATCTCTTATAAAATCAGGAAGATCAGTTTACTAAGGAGATTCATGGTGTAGCAACCATGAGAAATCAAGGGAACAAAGACTATATTGAAGCTTGGTTTCAATCTGTTATCAATCTGCAGTATCATTCCTTACTTCACCAATTCTTGGCACCATCATTTCAAGGGAAGTTGACCTCTCATATCCTAGCACTCATAAAGTTATATTTTTCTGTTGGGAGTATGAGAATACTTGAGTCATTTCTTCGAAAGTGGATCCATTGGAAGTTCTCCTACACTTGAGAAGAATTTTTTATTTCCAAGTAGGGTAGGACATTGTAAATAAATAAAATTCGAGTTTTTTTTTTCCACTTAGATCTAGGATGCATAGATAGTATCATTTTATTTTGAATAAGAACTCTTGGACACATGGTGCAGTAAGAGCCACCCATATTACTAATCTCTCTTTTTCAGAAAGTTGGTGAGAGGAAGGAAGCATTAGTGAATGAAGACTCCATGGAAAATGAGCTAAACTATTATGGAAACATTCAAGCTTGAAACTTATGCGATCATCATGGTATGTGTTTAATTTTTATTTCTATATAACACATCCATAAAAATACACAGACTTTATTTCAACATTATATCATTTTTTAAGAGTTTCAGCTGCAGCTGTACCACACTGTGTAAGCCAATCTAGGTACTCAATGCCTGAAAATTTTGATATGTGTGTGTGTTCTATTTAAATTTACATCATTAAAAACATTCATACCTATTTCGGTCACTTTTTGGGAGTCAAATTTCATTTATTGTATTTTTGTGGCATTTTGACTTGAAATTTTTACTGAAACACAGTCAGGACAGTCAATTTTTGGGAGATCATATGAGATTATTTTTAAAACTTGTTTACATCCTAAGTATCCCTTTTAATCTAGTTTCCAAACCAATTTTAATTTTTGCGATTGGGCATCAAATGAAAAATTTATGGTCAAAATACAAACAGGGTGTCTAGCAGGCAGCTTAGGAACAGAGCTGGGACAGTCACTGTTTGGATGTCCTATTGGATATATATTAAAAACATATTTCAATTGGAGATACCTACATGAATATAATTTTATCTCCAATTGGAATCACCTCAATCTGTCATCAAACGAAAAAGTTATGACCAAAATACTAACTGCCTATCAGAAATCAGCATTTTTAAAACTCTGTTTCCTAGACTGTTCATTGGACTATTCGACTCATGCATTCTTATTGGATTCAAAACCTATTTTTATTGGAGATACCTAAATGAATCTACTTTCATCTCCAATTGGAATCATGTCAATCCGTTATCAAACGAAAAATTTATGCCTAAAACCGTGACTGTTGGTCTAATCTAGAATTCGAAAAACACTTGGTCATGCAAGCTATTACTGAGCAATTTGGAATTTCATTATATGGAATTTTTAAAAACTGTTTCTAATGGACATATACCTATGAATTTAATTTCATTTGGATTTTGAATCACTCAAATCGGACAAGGAACGAAGAAGTTATGATTAGAATACTGTAGGTGAGTTTAGATGGCCATCGCTCTCCCACAGGTATAAAATGGATTTTGCTCCGTTCATTTTTATTTGGATTTGTTTTATAAGTAATTGATTGTTGTTTTTTTTTCATAAGTGTTGGGTGAAGAGAGACCAATCATCTCTCTTCTTCCATCATCTCATGTTTTATTGCAGGCAAGTGCTAGGTTTTTGCAGGTCCTTGGAAGAAGGTCAATGCATGCACGAGTGACTCTTGAAGACTTTTTCTCAAATTGAAAATGGATTGAGCACATAAAAAAATGGAGAGATTAATGTGAAAACCATACAAATTCCAATGTTTTCGAAGTCAAGTCCCAGTGCTACATGCCAAGAATCCTTTGATACCAATTGTTTCCAAAAGAACCCTCTCAAGAAGCCAATTGTCCTATGATATATTCATTCACCCTCTCCCTTTCAAAGCTCTAAAAATCCATTAATGTCGAAGTCCCATTTTCCATTGCTTATGTAGTCAACCTTGACCTTTTTATTTGTTAAGATTCAATATGATAAGACAAAAAATAGAAGCATTACATTCCATTTCACAATAATAGCATATACAGGATCACTAAAGAAGCAACAAGCATAGCATAAACACAAGAGACAGAGATTTATCCTGGGAAACCCTCATGGGGTAGAAAACCTAGCAAAGCTTCCTCAATATAGATGACCAGCAATATACAAAGATGAAACCCTGAGACATGATCTCCTCCTCCACAATAGCAGACCTCTTCTCCACAAGTGCGCTATCCTCAAGTGAGTGAGTGTATCAAATGAGGAACACACCTCCTCTATTTATACACTACTCTGATATGTATTTTACACAAGTACATGTAGGCTCGTATTTAACCATTAGGTTAAATACCCCATTATAACTGACTGGGCCGACCCCCACATGGTGGGTCTAATAACCCTAGTTACCACAACCAACTTGGAGGAATAAACATCTCCGGATTTATAGTATAATCACATCGGAGGTATGGAACATCTCCGGAATAAATAATATACAAATATAATATTCTTTGAAGTTACAATATTTCAACACTCCCCCTTAACGAGAAGGATATTATAACAGTATCTGCACGAGCAAGGAGTCATCAACATCATACATGATACATCTATAAATCATTGGAAGCTTTCTTAACATCATCAGTATCTCAACCAGTTACTGGAACATCAACATCTTCAATACTGAGTCTTTATCTTCTGCAGCACTCGAACAACTATAGCAACATCAACGTCTGGATCCTCACGATCATCAACATCGTCATCTAGACCATCACTATCAGCATCATCGTCATCATACGATCATCAGCATCGTCATTACACGATCATCAGCATCGTCATCTCACGATCATCAGCATCGTCATCACAGATCATCAGCATCGTCATCTCACGATCATCAGCATCGTCATCACACGATCAGCAGCATCGTCATCACACGATCATCAGCATCGTCATCACACAATCATCAGCATCGTCATCACACGATCATTAGCATCGTCATCACACGATCATCAGCATCGTCATATCACGATTAGCAGCATCGTCATCACACGATCAGCAGCATCATCATCACACGATCATCAGCATCGTCATCACATGATCAGCAGCATCGTCATCACACGATCAGCAGCATCATCATCACACGATCATCAGCATCGTCATCTATATACATGATCCTTCATTTCGGAATTACTGGATCAATCTCATCACAATCATATTTAAGACTATCCTTCCTTTCGGAATTACTGGATTTACTGTCTAAGGATGATTAATCCAACCACAATCATATTTAAGACTATCGTTCCTTTCGGAATTACTGGATTTACTGTCTAAGGATGATTAGTCCAACCATAATCATATTTAAGACTATCCTTCCTTTCGGAATTACTGGATTTACTGTCTAAGGATGATCAATCCAACCACAATCGCATTTAAGACTATCCTTCCTGGATTTACTGTCTAAGGATGATTAATCCAACCACAATCGCATTTAAGACTATCCTTCCTGGATTTACTGTCTAAGGATGATTAATCCAACCACAATCACATTTAAGACTATCCTTCCTGGATTTACTATCTAAGGATGATTAATCCAACCACAATCGCATTTAAGACTATCCTTCCTGGATTTACTGTCTAAGGATGATTAATCCAACCACAATCACATTTAAGACTATCCTTCCTGGATTTACTGTCTAAGGATGATTAATCCAATCACGTGCATTTTGAACCAAGGTCCAGGGACGATGCAGTCCTATCCTCTATTCTTGGAGACACCTGTCTATGGCTCACTTTAGAACTTGAGTTCAAGGATGATCCAATCCTCTCAAGTCCACCAAGGACTTCATTCTCGGAGACCTCACGTCTACGGCTCTCTTTAGGACTGAAAGTCCAGGGATGATCCAATCCCCTCAAGTCCACCAAGGACTTCATTCTCAGAGACCTCACGTCTACGGCTCTCTTTAGGACTGAAAGTCCAGGGATGATCCAATCCCCTCAAGTCCACCAAGGACTTCATTCTCGGAGACCTCACGTCTACGGCTCTCTTTAGGACTGAAAGTCCAGGGATGATTCAATCCCCTCAAGTCCACCAAGGACTTCATTCTCGGAGACCTCACATCTACGGCTCTCTTTAGGACTGAAAGTCCAGGGATGATCCAATCCCCTCAAGTCCACCAAGGACTTCATTCTCGGAGACCTCACATCTACGGCTCTCTTTAGGACTGAAAGTCCAGGGATGATCCAATCCCCTCAGCTGTCCACTAAGGACTTCATTTTCGGAGACCTCACGTCTACGGCTCTCTTTAGGACTGAAATTCTAGGGATGATCCAATCCCCTCAACTGTCCACTAAGGACTTCATTTTTGGAGACCTCACGTCTACGGCTCTCTTTAGGACTGAAAGTCTAGGGATGATCCAATCCCCTCAACTGTATTCACATCTATACAGGTACAAATGTCCAAGAGCATGTATCACATCAAAACATGTATACATTACTAATCAAAACATGTATACATCTAGCATGTATTCTCACTAATACATCTAACATCAAAACATGTATACATCACATCAAAACATGTATACATCTAGCATGTATTCTCACTAATACATCTAACATCAAAACATGTATACATCACATCAAAACATGTATACATCTAGCATGTATTCTCACTAATACATCTAACATCAAAGCATGTATACATCACCTCAAAACATGTATACATCTAGCATGTATTCTCACTAATACATCTAATATCAAAACATGTATACATCACATCAAAACATGTATACATCTAAAATAAAAGATATATAAGAGTTCTAAATCTAAATAATTGTAAGTAGCTAAGTACAACAAAATAAAATTTAAGGGACAGAATTGTTATCAAATACTATACTACTCCCCCTTTCGAGGAGGGTCCTTCTGGACTATACCAAGCTTGTCTCGGAAGTATTCAAACTTTACTCGAGACAAAGGTTTAGTCAGGATATCGGCAATCTGATCCTCAGTACTTATATACTCGAGCTTGATAGCTCCTCTCTGCACCATATCTCGTATATAGAAGTATCAGATCTCTATGTGTTATTGACTTATCGTGGAATACAAGATTTTCTATCTTGATTCATTTCTAAGTCAAACACTCCATATAATAGCTTCTGAAGCCACACTGCTTCACATCTGGCAGAGCAAACAGCTATATATATATTCTGCTTCAGCAGTACTGAGAGCCACACTAGATTTTTCCTTGCTAAACCATGAGATCATGGCAGATTCAAGACTATAACATCCACCTGATGTACTCTTTCTGTATGAGGCACTTCCTGCCCAATCAGAATCTGAGTAACCAAGTAAACGGAGTTCATGACCTCCAAGATAATATAGACCAAAATCTATTGTACCTTTTCGGTACCTCACTACATGCTTTGTAGTTATTAAGTGAACCTTTCTAGGTTCTACTAGACACTGACTTAGGGTATTTGCAGCAAAGCATATATCTGGCCTAGTATTTGTTAAATACATCAATGACCCAATGATTTGTCTATATAGGGTTAGGTCCACTAAATACGATGAGTCATTAACTAATAACTTCAAGTTGGAGTCCATAGGAGAGGGCATGGCTTTATACTCCAACATATCAAATCTTTTTAGCAACTTCACAGCATACTTACCTTGGTTGAGAAAGATTCCTTCTAAGCCTTGCCATACTTCCAGACTTAGGAAGTAATGCATCAATCTGAGATCTTTCATTTTTCATTTCTGCAGCCATCTTCTTCTTTCTTTTCATGATCTGTTTCTAATTCCCTATAAGAATTATATCATAATAATAGTATGATCCATAGCCTTAAGGTAAAGGTTAGGAACAACTTTAATTTTTGGTAAAGCCCAAGCTTATCAAGAAACTGTCAATTCTCCCTTTGTGACTGAACATCATTCACTCTCTGCATTGAATGATTTTATGCATATCTATCTGTGCCATCTCTCAATAGATGGGTCTACTGATATGAGCCTCAATATTATTCAAACTTTGTGGTGAGTTCCTTCTTGCATCCATGTCATCTATGTATAAAAACCATATTCAACCTTGTAGCAAAGGTTGAGATCCACATCACCCGTGGTGATCATTAAGCTCATCAATTGATTATCGATCCTAGGTACCCATACAGAACCTGAATCACACTTCTTCTTTAATTACACCATTAAGAGAATGGTTTTATCTATCCTCTTGGAACAAACATCTCATCATGATTCTCTTTCTCTTTTCTAAGAGAATCTTCTAGCCACAAGCCTTCTATAGTGTGTTTGATTTGTAAATCCTTTTGTTGAACATCCATCGCTTGTTCATCATTCATCATGATTTTTCCTACAAATCAAAATTAGGTACATGATTAGTAATACTTCATAATCATCAAATCATATTGGCATGATAACCTATTATGCATACAGATATCATTTACATAGTTATGCAACTATCTTGACCAATACTTTGGCACAACACTTTCCCATATCCTGTATGCATACAGTGGCTATCTAGATGCCTTCCATCTCTACCAGAACATACTATCGAGAGTGTGCACAACTCTCAGCATGTCAGCAAAGAGGTTTCATTCTAGACAAGCAACAATGGAATGTTTGTCCAACTTACCAATCACATGCATATTAGTAGTATACTGTTCAATGTTCTATGAATATTTACACTTAGCATGATATATTATAGGAATACAAATATGCATAAAACCTATTACAGGCAATATCATTTACTATTTCAAATAACAACTCAAATACTTATCTTTTATGTTTGTGTGGTTGCCTCTCGCTTGATCTTCTGTATGTCTTTTGAACTTCTATTCATTATGTACCACTGTGCATGTTCAAGTGTCATCCTCATGATCTCATACACAAACATACACCCATTAGTATGTTCTAAATGTTATCAAAACATTATAGTTCTAAATAATCTTGAGAATGTATAGTCATGATTATAGTTAATAAACATTAGTATTCAAGATTTCAGGGAAGTCTTCTTTTACTCATGCATATCATCAATCAAGATAAAAGACATAATATGCATAATCCCTTGATTACTAACTTTATGAATAAGCATAACCAATCATACCAAGTATACTTATATAAGGGATCCTAACACAAGGTAAGATTCATGGGAAACATACCTGGATTAGTATACCTACTTAGTTATGTACAACATACCTAAACAATCTCTTCAATGATTTAGAGATCCTGAGCTAGAACCTGCATGTCTCATAGGTTAAGCATAATATAACAAAGTCATACATACCTCGTAAGTAGAACAAAGATTCTGGATGAGTCTTTGTCTTCATGTTTTCATGGTCATGGAACCTGATTTGTCTTTTGTGATGTACCTGAGCCTTGTTAGCAGACAACATCAACCTCACACAACATCATAATGCATTAGTACAATAATATATCCCTAATCAATGAATGTCTTTGATCATTCACATGCATTCATACTGTTACTAGGGTGATAAGACAATTCTAACATTAAACAAGATTGTACTAATAGATAATATGAAGACAAACACATCATGAACTTAATCAAGAATTAGATTTCAAGACATACCTGAGCCTCCTTAAGTCATACCTGTCGAGACTTCTTGTAGTCTTCTTATGTAAGGCCTTAGCCTCAACTCCCCCTGAAACTTGATCTGGAGCTTAATTAGGGTTTTCTAGAGAAACCCTAAAAATTCAATCTTTGACTTTCACACTTCTGAATGGATGAAAAAATATGTCTTGCTGAGCTGATCAAACTAGCATACTTCAATTTTGGAATTTCCAAAATTTGACCCCTCAAAATTGCCTTTGAAACTTCTGGCTCTTCTGGACAGGATCCCGAACTAGGGTTTGATGAAGCCCACCCTTCTACCCAAAAAAAAGGTTCGATCCAAGGCTCTAAACTCTTATTTTTCTTAGGAGCTTCTAGCCGTGGTTACAGACTTCAAAAATTCCAACTTTTGCTGAAGCCCTAATTTTCCATCTTTCCGATCAAAATCCCGAACTGGGGTTTTATCAAGCCCGGTCTTCCACCCAACCAAAAAATTCGATCTTGGTCTCTAAATTTTGATTTTCCTGAGTAGCATTCAGCCGTGGACTCCGACTCCAAAAATTCTAACTTTCTCTGAAACCCTAAATTCCGGAAGCCATGAATAAAGGTGCTCCAAAAATAATTCTGTTTTGACAGAAATATGCACCTGATTGTTTCTGCTATAACTCTGAAATTTTTGCTCCACAGGATCTGAAACCCTTTTTCTACAGTAGCCTGACCTGTCATCTTTCCATCCTGACAGTTCTGACCTCAATTGGGTTTTCTGAGAGAGAGTTATGCCAAGTGTTGCAACATGACCTGTTTATGGGATAAAACAGGAGAGAAAACTTGTACGGCATGCCACGTGTCACTGTTTGAACTTTGGACTCTGAAAACTTTCTCTAAGATATCTTGACCTGTTATATTTCCATCCTGATAGGTCTGACCTCAATTGGACTCTCTGAGAGAGAGTTATGCCAAGTGTCGCAACGTGACCTATTTATGGGATAAAACAGGAGAGCGAACTTGTACGGCGTGCCACGTGTCACTGGTTCACCTTCGGCCTCTGAAAAAGTTTTTTGAGATAGTGCAGTCTGTGTACTACCTGTCACTTTTTACGACATTTCATTTGGAGCTTCCTATCCCAAGTTATGACCTTTTTTCCAAGGTCACCTGATTTTGACTGAGATCTGGAAGAGGCAGAAACCCTAACTTGTACTGATCATAACTCACAAAGTAAAATGAATATGAGGATTCCCTTTGGACACAAGGTACCTGGGGATATTATATTCGACCTGTAAACTTTTCAGACCCTGAACCTTCGCCGAAATGGAGTTATAGAGAAAGTTCCACGATGACTGGTTTTTGCTATGTAAAACCCTAACCTTCAAATTGTCGTAAGTAAAGCAAGTGTCGTAAGTGCCATACCTTGTCTTCCTTCAGGTTAGCTCTGATACCATGTTAAGATTTAATATGATAAGACAGAAAATAGAAGCATTACATTCCATTTCACAATAATAGCATATACAGGATCACTGAAGAAACAACAAGCATAGCATAAACACAAGAGACAGAGATTTATCCTGGGAAACCCTCATGGGGTAGAAAACCCAGCAAAGCTTCCTCAATATAGATGACCAGCAATATACAAAGATGAAACCCTGAGACATGATCTCCTCCTCCACAATATCAGACCTCTTCTCCACAAGTGCATTATCCTCAAGTGAGTGAGTGTATCAAATGAGGAACACACCTCCTCTATTTATACACTACTCTGATATGTATTTTACACAAGTACATGTAGGCTCGTATTTAACCATTAGGTTAAATACCCCATTATAACTGACTGGGCCGACCCCCACATGGTGGGTCTAATAACCCTAGTTACCACAACCAACTTGGAGGAATAAACATCTCCGGATTTATAGTATAATCACATCGGAGGTATGGAACATCTCCGGAATAAATAATATACAAATATAATATTCTTTGAAGTTACAATATTTCAACATTATTTTCTATCACTACTACATCATGACTTCACATATACTTTCCACTTCTGAGTTTCATGTTGGCACTATTTTTCACTATGACTCTTCACAATCATTTTTGTACTCATATTGGATGATGTGGAATTCATTAAGGTCCACCTTCCAATGGTCTTGTCCCATCGACTCCAACACATCGTCTGGGATTGAGATTAGAGTTTTATAGTGCCTTGGGATCTGCATGAATCAATGGCAGATTTCCTTGTTGTTAATCATGGGGATTCATCAATGCCTCTTGATTGACAAATCTTGCAGGTGACTCGACTCCAGCACATCCATTCGTACCTATCAAGATGCACTAAGGTACTTTAGAGCTCACTGTCATCAAAGGTGAGTTACTTCACATTGGTTAACGACATACATTAATGGCCGGTAATCCAATGATTTCTTTCCATGCTCGACTTCAACACATTCATTCGCATGGTAAGAATTGTACCTCGGTTTGTAGCAGCTGAAGATTATGTGATTTAATGGTTTCAACAATGACTTGCGGCATCATTTGTTTCAGTAGTTTTGCAATTCCTTTCCATTTTCTTCCAGCGGTTCAGCAGTACTCTTTTCATTCAGTTGGTAGCATTTGTTTTCAGTCAGTTTACATATTTCCTCATCCTAGATCAGATTCAACCTCATTCAGTTTCATCTTTCATATACATCTGTCTCAACAATAGTTTGGCCTACATCAGCTCCAGTAGACATCATTCCATCTATGTCAATCAAAGATTCCACGGAGGTAAAACTTGAGGTAAAATAGCATGAGTTTTTTTATTTATTAAAGATTTAGGAATATGTCATGAAAGACCACTAAGCATTATCCATTTCCATTTTCTATCTAGCATTTTCTATCCATCCATTCCCATCCTTTCCCACTTAATTCTAACACTTCATAATTCCAAATCAAGTCCCACCCAACATCTTGTTCAAGCATGAGAAAATGGTATACTGCTGCCACACAAGAACCAACAGTAGGAACACAAGGCATTGTTGTTGCTTCTGGAGAACCTACAGCGGAAGAATCTATTGTGAAAAAAGATTAAGATGAGATTACTCTAAGCCCCCACATATGGATCATCATGGACCTCATGGTTTCCTTTTCACTCAAACATACACGAGAACATGGTATTTTGCTTCCTAATTTTATGGTCATTGCTTCAAGGTTGTTCTTTCCAAATTTGAGAATTTTTATGCATGTGGCCACTAAAAATCTTCTATGGCTGTAAATTGAATCATGCATTATGCTCTAGCTCTATTATCAGGAAATGATGCATGAGGACATGCTTTGCATTCAGTTTGGGGGAGAAGAAGGATTATTGTGCACTCTATGATATTTTCATTTACTGAACATCCATTGCATTAATATGATAGATGCAATATTATTTTCATCCCCAGACTGAGGCAGATTACAATTTAGTTGATGAAGTCAATGATTATATCTTGTGTGTTGCAAAAGTGAATATGTTTACAAGCAATTAAATAAAGATAAGGCACAGTCCACAAGTGCATGCATGTTCTAGCATTGAAAGAGAAAATTGCAATTGTTACTTTCAGAGCAACATGAAGATTTTGGTAGAGACAAACAAGTTGGATCATTTACCTTGAATGGAAGTGAAATCAAATTGAATGTTGCAGCCTATAGGTAAGACTGTTCTTTCTTTTACAAGGGTCAATATCTACTACAGGAAAATCCAAGTGAGGCAAATCACTGGCTGAAAATGCAAATTATTGGTAAACTCAAATTTTGCCAAATTTCCATGACAATCCTATATTTCCAAGATCTGATTTGCAACTTGATCAATGCGTATTCGAAGCACTTGGGAACATTATGTTTTTGTTGCCTTCATGCAACAGTGAGAAAATTTGAAAATTCATTATGGTTGCAATAAGGTTTTCCATATCTCATGGGTTTCTCAAATTGGATGTATTGAAGGATTTGATTACTGGAACTTGTGTGCAATCGATTTGTTGGTTGCATTAAGCAATGGGCTGCATATCTGAAACCATTTATTTGCAAATATTATGAGTTAATTTCCTGTAGCAGCTTGTTTCCTTTGTAAATTAGTGCCACTATTCTAGAGATAAATATATTTTCTGACCTGCAGTTATTAGAATTCTCAACCAAAAAAAGCATAGTGGACAGACAAAAGCTCTCCTTAGTTTTCATTGATGATGGCAGAATGGATGAGAGTGTCTTATCCAACAACCTGAATGCACATGGGTATAAAACATAGACATGAGTTCATATCTGCTTGTTGTCCATGCATTTTTCTTCATACACCTCTTGGTATTTTGTTGAGACAGTCAAGAGTTGAATTGGGCCTTTGAATTCTGTCAAACAAATTCTATGATCTATAACTGCGAGCTGAATTTTTTTTAGTAGGATGACAAGATTTGTTGTTTTCCCAAGCACTCTCTAAATGGTGAGGACAGATTCAAAATAAAATTCACAGGTTTGCGCTATCTTGAGGATACTTTGAAGCATTCATAGTTGCTACACCAAGAATGAACAAATTAAATTACATATGATGCTGGGTTGAAGGCACTATTATACAAACGACTTGTGAATTTGGGATATCAACATGTTTCTCTTTTTGCCATAAGTTCTCTTGCTAATAGTATGGTTGAGATTTTGTATGGAGTTCATTTGTCTTATTAAAGGACTGAATGCTCTAATAATCAATTAGTGACCTTCAAGCTCAACACTTAACGTGGAATCTGTGATCAGTGGGCACTTAGGACATCAAAAATCATGATGGCTAGTTCATGTTTATTCATACACATTTTTGGCATAAGTACAGAAAATTGAAATAAGGATATCTTGCAATTGGTAAGCTAGATTTTCATGAAATTTGGACAGGAAGTGCATAATATCAAGATGAACAAACTTGGTAAGTTTCAGCCCAATATAGTGCACGGTTTTTGAGAAAATGGCCATCATCACCTACAGCCATTTTTCCTATATCTCAATATCCGTGCATCAGATGAATTTGAGCTTTGGGGAGCAGAAGCATTATATTGAGAGGAAGATACTCACCAATTTTTAGGTAAAAATGCTTCACGGATTGCGGAAAAATGACCATCATCACCTACAGCCAATTTGCATTTTTCTCGAAATCCGTGATGTGGGTATCTCTGATTTTTGGTGTGGAGATGCATTGGACTTGTAGAAACTTGCTTGCAAAATTTCAGCCAAACCCAGTTTGTATTTTGCGAGATATCAACTCAGGAAGTTTGTTGCAAAACCAACTGTGACTCCGCCAATTTTGTCCATTTCCCTATTCTGGCAGTTGTGACTCCGCCAAATTCTCCGCTAGATGGCTAGGACTCCACTAAATTCTTCACTAAATTCTCCGCTAAAATTTCTGCCAGATTTTCCAACTGTGACTCCGCCAATTTTGTCCATTTCCCTATTCTAGCAGCTGTGACTCCGCCAAATTCTCCGCTAAATGGCTAGGACTCCGCTAAAATTTCCGCCAAATTTTGCAGCTGTGACTCCACCACTTTTGGCCATTTCCGCCAGATTTATCCACACAGCAGCTGTTACTCCGCCAGATTTGGCCATTTTTCCAACTGTGACTCCGCCAAATTTTTTGCTAAATTTCTCATTTCAGCTGAAAAATGTGCCAATGGTAAAATGAAAGCAACAATTGAATGGGTCTTCTAGTTTGGATGCTACACATGTTTCGGGTTGCACGAGGACATGCAACAAGTTCAGTATGGGGGAGATGTTGGGTCACGGATTTGTCCCTATTTTCATTACTTGTTTCATCCATCTTCTTCCTATTATCACCCATTTATCATTCCATTTTCCATCCATTTGCTGTAACTGCTCGAGAAATGGCATATTAATCTTATTGATGCTTTAGTGGTTAATCATGATTATTTTCCTTTATTTTTTATGAATTAAAGACTCTTATGCATAATTTTACTGATGATGGTTTATGGAGTGATTGTTCATATTAGCAGCTATAGCAGCCATGGTTCAAGCCTCCAAAGTTGGCATGCTAGCACACGTCCACATGGATATTTCACAATATGGTTTCAGCTTATGATTAATTTTGTGGATTTGTAATTTCAATTCATGCCCAAATCCAACATGGCAGCCTCCAACTCATGATCAAACGACCTCAACCAAAAACGCGTGTCAGATAAGAACACAGTGATTTGGATCTCGATTTTCAGGCATCTCGAAACGAATATCGAAACTCCGGGACATGGGTTTTGTGCGCAATGGCCTCATTTACCTGAATCGCGTGGAAATTGCCAAACAAAGCTACGGTTTGAGCTCTACAGCTGGTTCTTTGAACGTGTATTTCCCAGATTTACTATTGCGGCCGGTTTCAGAGTTATTAGCAGTTACGGCTGTGTTCTAGCTGTTACAAATCACAAGTTAGGGTTTGGTTTCTCATTCTCATGAGAGAGTTTTATGTATAAATATGTAATCATTCTCATGTATTGGGGGAGAAAGATGGAAAGCAATGTTATGCTGTAGGATTTGATCTAGACTCTGCTGTAATGATTCCATTTTGATAATACATGTTGTCAGTTTCATAATCTAGAGTTGTAGACTTTCATTGTGGAGTTCCAGCTCTGCTCAGTGGAGGAAGGGCCCTCTTCCCTAAGCAGATGTTGGTAGTGTTGATTATTATTGTGTAGATTTGTCTCTTATTTAGTTCATGTTTTTTTCATTAGATTTAGTTCATGCTTTCCTTTCATTAGATTTATCATAGTTGTTGCTTTCATTCATTAGAATTATCATAGTTGTTTTCATGTTAATTTCTTTTCATAGATCGTTGGCCAACATAGCACTTCTTTTAGATTCATGCAATTAGATTTTGATTCATAAGATTTTATTTTGTTCTAGGTTAGATTTACAATTTGGTTTTATGAATTAGATTAGGGTTTGATTTACTTTCAAGAAGGTGTGAGCTAGTTTACATAGAGTTTTGATTTCATACCAATAGATAAACAGTGTCAAGTAGAAATTGTGCTTGCATAGATCTTGCACGATAGCTTTGAAATAAAAAACTTCCTCGTGTTGATAATTTATGTTTGGGAGTTTCAGTTGTTTAATTAATTAGACAATTAATCCAACCAACAGCCAGTTCCCCCAATAGGTCAGGGATAGGGATCCAAGTCGGCAACCTTTGAGAATGAGCTCGAAGAAGCTATTTTTTCCCATCGGCTGACTTCGTCGCACCCTGTAATAGAGCAAGGGGCGACATCGCAGGTTGCATGAGTGCATCCTGTGACGACCTCTCAAAACCTAGCATAAAAGCAGTGGTGTCCTTCCCAGGTAAATGACTTAGCCAATGGAACTTCAAGGGTGTATACACTGAATCACATGATGGTAGGATTTTGGGTGATTTGGAAAATTATTAATATGAACAATGGTTTTAATTGTTAAATCACCTAAAAAGTGCTCATTACCTCATCTCGCTCACCACATGACGTATTTGTCTATTTTTCCCACCATCTTTGCCTCCAAAACCTCAAAAAACCATTAAAAAGCCACCAAAAGGCCAAAAAACCCCTTTTTCCACCCAAAATAATTTAATTTTCCTCAAAAGATAGCAAAAACCCTCTAAAAGGGCCCTAAATTCCCAAAAATCAAAATAAAAGGGAATAAAAAATATAAAAAAAGAGGAAAAAGAGGGAAAAAGGAAGTAAAAACCCTAAACCATATGGTGCCAAAAACCATAGGTCAATACTCCACCATTAGGCCAAGACGACGTCAGGACGACCACCCAACAAGAAGACACCAGCCGACTTCGACAAGTCAAAATATTCTCAGCCGACCCCGCCAAATCCAGATCATGGAAAAAATCCTTTTCAAAAAAAGGAACGTAGCAAATAGTCCCCTAACGGGAAATGGTGTGATTACCACCACTCATCTTAGCATGATACATTTGAATGCGAAGCTCGGAAGACATTTTTGGAAAAAGTGTCAAAATTCGACGCATTCGAAAAGATGGTGGAAGAATCTGATCTAGACACAACGACCCTTTTGACATCGACATCAACCAATCTAGCAGCCTCGAATATCATCAATGAGGAGGAACAAGAGTGCATGTTCCAGACATGGATATGGATTCAGAGTAATCCATTACATGTGTTTGTGGATAACAACAGCCACAAGAACTTCATTTCTAAATATCTCTTGAAGAAACTAGGTCTTGTCACCACTCTGCATCCTCAGCCTTACAACATCGGTTGGATGAAGGATGGATAGGAACTACGGATCACCCGACAATGCAAACTTGCCTACTTCATAAATCCTTTTGAAGATGAAGTACTATGCGACCTAGCACCACTCTCCGTAGTCGACGCCTTGTTTGGGAAACCTTACTTGTGGGATCTCCATGGAAGTTATAAGTCACAGCGTCAGAAGGTGATTGTCAAAATCTGAAATCGAGGGTACGATATACCAGAGCGAAGACCTACACCAACAGTCTCAATGATATATGCTAAACAAACAAAGAATCTCATCAATCATGCTTAGAAGTTCATGTTAATCATGATCAAACCGCAACATTCTAGGAAGACTGCAACGACAATTCGACTCACAGACCAGTGCATCTCCCGATAGAAGCAGCTGATCGACAATGTTCTCAACGATTATTAGAGTTTATTCCAAAATCCGGATGGAGTACCTTGACATTGCTAGGTAAAACACTCCATTGAACTTGGTCCTGGTTCTTCTTTGCCTAACACATCTGTTTACAGAAGATCCATTCTCGAAAATGAAGAGATCCGCTGACAAATCTAGGATTTGATCGACAAAGTTCATATTCGAACCAACTCCTCTCCTTGTGGAAGTCCAGTCATCCTTGTTCCAAAGAAAGACGGGACTTGGCGCATGTGCATCGACTATAGGGCACTCAACAAAATTTTGGTAAAGAATTGCTACCCTCTACCATGGATAGACGATCTCATCGACTATCTAAAATGTGCCAAATTATTTACTAAGCTCGACCTCAAGTCGGGATATCATCAGATTCCAATCGAGCCCTCAGATGTGTGGAAAACTTCTTTCAAGACTAAGGAAGGATTGTTTGAATGGTTAGTCATGCCTTTAGGATTAACCAATGCACCTGTGACCTTCATGCGATACATGGATAACATTCTTTGACCTTTTATCATAAAATGGGTCATTGTCTACCTTGACAACATGCTAATTTTCATTTGAACATGGGAAGAACATGTCAGACAGCTTCGACAAGTCCTCGACACTCTCCAGCAAGATGGACTCTAGTTAAACATGGACAAGTGCACCTTTGCGATGACCAGCATCAAATATTTGGGGTATGTAATTGACTTTGCAGGCATTCATGTTGATCTGGACAAAGTATAGATCCTCAAAGATTGGTCCATTCCTCAAAGCATTCAAGAACTAAGAATTTTTCTTGGTTTAGAAAATTTCTATCGACGATTCATACTCGGCTTCAATCACATAGCCTAGCCCTTGAATCAGTTGACAAAGGGAAATGGAAAAAGTGTCTTCAAATGGACATCGACACAACAAGAAGATTTTGAACAGCTCAAGCACAAGCTCTACACTACACCAGTACTTGTGTTACCTAATTTGCATCATCCCTTTGAGATTGAGATGGACGCATTGGACTATGCCTTGGGCACGGTTATCACCCAGTCTGGTCACCCAATCGCTTTTCATTCTGGAACTTTTAACGACACAGTTAGAAGATATTCAATGTACGAAAAATAACTGTACACCATTGTGCAAACTCTCAAGCAATGGAGGCATTACATCCTTGGAAAGGAAATGGTCATCCTCACTGACCAGCCTCTACAGTTCGCTCTGACCCAGTCGAAACTATAGATAACCAGACAACTCAAGTGGATTAATTACCTACAACCATTCCAGTTGGTGATTAAGTATCGGAAAGGTAAATCTAACGCTGCCATCGATTTTCTAAGTCTACCACCCATTACTCTCATTTTCACAGTAATGAGTATGCAGGGACACAACACGACCACTTGGCCTCAATTATATCAGGATGACATCAAATTTTCATCAATCTACCGACATCTTTAGTCTGACAAGTTGTCGAACTCTGAATATTTCCTGAAAGATGCCTTTCTATACACGCTTGGATAGCTTTGTGTACTGGCCGTTGAGCATCAATAGCAGTTCATTTGGGATGTGCACTACAACAAGACTGCAGGTGTAATGTCCCCATTTTGACCCCCTTTGTATTAAACCGTAAATGATGTAAATATTGTAATTTTAATCATGGTGAGGAGCTCAAGGCCAAGGCCCCACCATTGATTTAGCGTTTCATGTATCGGCAATTAAAATTAGATGCCCATGGTTCTTGTGCGAGATGGGCACAATGTAAATAAGACACCATGTAAATACGAATTTTAATGGAAAAAAACCCACAACCGGCTATGCAATGCAACAAAAGAGATGGGGCATGACTTTACAGGGAAAAGGGAGGGAAATTATTCAAACCCTTGAGCCAATAGTATTAATCCATGTGTCAATGGGGAAACCCATAAACCACCAACTACCCATTTTGTCTCATGTACCCAATCATTTAATTTTTTCCAAGAAATTGGTTAAGGCAATTAATGCCTTGGGAATGAAAGAGTATGGGCAAGCCATTTTCGTGCATGGGCAAGCCATCAACTTGGAAAATCGTGTTTTTGCTTGTGGGGCAAGAAACCACCCACGAAATGGTGCCCAAAGCCATTCGGAACAGGCAGTCTTCATTCATTCACGCAGTTGGAGTTAGCTGGGCTCTTTCCATTTACGTTTTTCATCTAAATACTGCATTTTTCCATGCCTGGGAGTCGTTTTTGCAGTATATAACAGTTGGGAGAGGGAGGGCCACGTTTTGAGGACTGTAGGGAGGTCGTTTTTGCCCCTGAATGTCCAAGGACGTTTTTCTAAAAACGGAGTTGGCTTCCTGGGTTGTTCACCAACTTCCCATTTCGTTTTTGTGGGTTCCCACGTTTTTCTAGGTTAGTTGAAACCCCATCTCATGCATTCCACTGAGGAAAACGTTTTCCTCATGCCCAGCAAGTGGGGTCCTGCTGTTATGTGCATCCTTGTTCTTGGTTTGAGCCTGTGAGCTGAAGTGTTGGAGTGGTAGTGGATAGAAGTGGCTTGATAAACCTAGTGGGGGAGACAACCTCTCAAAAATATCAAGAGGGCTTTGGTTACTCTTCTATGCATACCCTGAGAGCACTAGATAGGGAAGGTATGGCTTGAAGGACTGCACAGCAGTGAAAAGAATACTTCCTTGTGCTGGGTGTGTAGGTATTGTGGGTGCCAAGCTAGATAGATCTTGCAAGGTTATCCCTGGCTCTGTGCTGGAGCTCACTAGCTTAGCAACTCTTCCTTTCCATCTCCTAGTAGCCTGATAAACCCAATTGTAGGTTGGCTTGGCTCATCTTGGTGTATGCTTGGCTATGTGTGAGTCTGCTGTTCCCTGGTTCCTTATAGAGATCATGCCCAGCTCGGGGGGTGGCAGTGGTGCTGAGAGATTGAGGAGCACACTGGCCTATGGTTGGGTGGAACGTTGCAGTTGCATAGCCAGTTGCTTGGGACTGCCTTATTGAGATAAGTATTCTCTTGTGTAAATTGGCAATTATCATTTGATGAATGTTATGAATGTATGTGGATGTATTAAACGAATTTGCCTCTGCTGTGTTTTTAAAAGTTTAGGCATTTCCATATGATCTTGTCACAGAATCTTGAATGTGTGTTAGAGATCAACAGCATTGATTTGATTACCGTCGTTTTTCCATAGTATGCATAGATACAGTTCTTTGCATCAATGATTTTAATTCAATCGTTTTGGGGCTAATTGCCCGGACTGAGCACTGTGATCCTCTCTATCACGCTGGTATGATAGAGGGGACACTACAGCAGGACACTTTGGAGTAGAAAAGAAACTTGCTATTATCCAAAAGTATTCCTTTTTTCCTACACTTAAAATCGATGTCAACAAGTACAGTTGATCATGCGTGGTTTGTGCCATTGCTAAACTGCCTAATCGACGACAGGGATTGTACACACCTTTGTCAGTACCTAGTCAACCATGGGAATCTATTTCTATGGACTAATTGGTGGCATATCCTACTACCAAACATAAGCATGATGCGATCTTAGTAGTAGTCAACATATTTTCCAAGATGGCCATTCTCATACCATGTAAGAAGACCAGGACAGCACAACAGACTGCTGAGCTCTTCTTCACACATGTTTGGAAACACTTTGGTTTACCGAAAACCATTACTTCCAATCGAGATGCCAGATTCGTCAGCATATTTTGGAAGACTCTCTAGCGGTAGCTAGACACATGAATCTCATTATCGAAAACTTTCCATCCTTGGACTAACAAAAAGATGGAAGTTGTGAATCGCTTGGTCGTACAACTACTTTGCATGTACAAACACAAGCATTGGCAAACATGGGATGAAAGTCTTCCATACATACAACACATTTACAATCTTGCTCAACATGGCTCTACAGGAAATATTCCATTTGAGATCTATTATAGATTTCAACCCTCAGTGCCTATTGACTTGATCAACTCCTCAAAACAGTCAAACTCTGACACTAACTACAGCCAGTGGGAAGTTGATAAAGACTTTAAGTTTCGAGATTAGATTTGTGAGATCTAGAAGCAAGCACAGGAAATGTTGCAACGAGAAAACAAGAAATCCAAGTCCTGACACAATAAGCATCGTATTGATCATTCATTCCAAATTGCGGATAAGGTCTGGTTACATCTCAAGAATGAGCACTTCACCAGTCCATACAAGAATCTCAAACCTTTGTGAATCGGTCCATATAGTATTATTCGACAGATTGGAGAAAACGATTTCCATCTTGACATTCCTGCATGCCTGGGTATTCATCCAGTATTCAATGTGGATCTACTTCAAACATACCATGCACCACTTTTGGAACAAAATGACTTACTGACAACAGAACCCAAAGACATCCATCCAAATATTCAGGAGCCTCTTCCTTACGACACCATCGTGGGACAATGAGCACGCCATACAAGGATGAACACAATTCCCTTGTTTCAAGTTGCTAAAGCCGGATAGCTCCCATCCCAAGGAAAGTGGTACTCTGCTATTGAACTAACAGACAAGTTTTCTCACCTCTCTGAGCAAACAATGGGGACCATTATTTCTTAGGGAAGGAGTTCTAATCCACATTGCAATTGGCATTGTTGTCGGATGTTAACTTTGACACATCTTCAACAAGTCATCGACGTCGACACAACTTCGACAAGTTCCGACTTCGACATAGCTTCGACAATTCCTTGACTTCGACAAGTTCCACGACGTCATAGTTCATGATGTCAACATGCAGCGTCGACATGTGACTCTCGACTATTGAACTGTGACAAATTATCTCTCTGTCTTCCAGTTGACTGTAACGGTCGAACCTCCGAACCGTTCTAACTTCTTTTTTAACTGAACGTAATGGGAAGGCACCCAAGCATCTCAACACTCTATATAAGCATGCATAATATTGTAATATACATCAATCGATGATCTCATATCCAGTAATAGAGAAGATCAGTTCGCATTCCTATATATTGTTTGTGTGTATTTGTGTTATGTCTGTGTAGTGTATTCCTGTTTTTCTTATTATATTTCTTATGCTTCTTCCATAACAGATCAGAATCATTTAGTCGAACTGTTGTCCCCCTTGTGTTTCCTGTCCACCTGTCGATCACTCTATCTCTTAATATCCCCCCAACCCCCCTCCTCCCCTTACACCTAATCTCCCACACCCTCGCTCCCCTCCCCTCAAATATCTCTCTCTCTCTCTATCTATCTATCTCTTAAACACAACACCCTACTCCTCCACCTACCCCTAATCCTTAACCTTCTCTCTCTTTCCCAACCCTGTAACATGCCCTGCACCCTCCCATTCTCTATTTTTTTCTCTCTCTCTCACACACGCACCCCTACCCCTCCCATTAACACTAACCACCCTCCTCTCTATCTCTCTATCCCCTACACTCCCCTACTGTCCCTAACCCTTACTAAACCCCTCTCTCACTCTCCCTCAAAACCCTAATCCACCCCCTCCTCTCTCTCTCTCTTTACCCTACTCATCCACCTACACCTAACACCCACACCTCTCTTACCCCCCAACACACCGCCACACTCTCTCTCACACACTCTCACTACCCCTAACCCATCCTCTCTCTCCCTAATCATCTCTCTCTATTTAACCCTTACTAACCTCCTCCGTCACTCTCTCACCACCATACTCCTCACCCTACCTTTACTCCCCCATCCTCTCTCTCTCTCTCTCTCTCTCTCTCTCTCTCTCTCTCTATGTTAACACCCAAAAAGTGCTCATTTGCTCATTTCCCTATTCACATGACCCATTTGTCCACTTTTCCTACCATTTTAGCCTCTAAAACCTTCAAAAGCTCGCCAAAAAGACCAAAATCCATCTTTTTCCCCTCAAAATATTTATTTTTCCTCAAAAAATACAAAAAACCCTAAAAAAGGGTCCAAAATTACCAAAAATCAATTAAAAGGGACTAAAAATAAAAAATATATTCAAAAAAGGGAAAAGAGGGAAAAAGAGGAAAAAGAAACCCAAACCATTTTTATCAATACCATTGGTTCCTTAAACCATAATGTTATTCTCCATCACCAAAAAACTATAAAAAGGTGATAGAGGCTCCTCACTATTCATCCACATTCATCCTATCCTTATGTTTCCAAATTCTTTCATGAGAGCCCTTTCCTCCATTTTGAGTTTGAAGATCCCCATTAGCATATTGGAAAAGAAGAGATCATTGGAGCTTTGGAGCACCTCACCATTGTAGCTACTCAAGCTCAACCATCCTCACCCTTTGAGGTAATAGAAAATATTCAAGTTTTTATTTACTTCTCTCATGAATTATTTTGTTTATTGTTTTTAATCTAGAGTTATTTGCTTGCATATGTTAGATCAAGATTTACTTTTTACATCTATTTACATTTACTGTTTAATCTAAACTGCTACTACAAGTTAGTAGGTGCACATTAGCACATGCTTGGGTGAAAACCCTAGCAACAGTTTTTGGTGACTCCGCTGTATTTTGAATCTTTGAATGTTTCTTTAGATCTAGATTTCTTATTGTTTTTGTTGTTATTCCATTTTAATATTGTAGACCTGGCCTGCTACTAAGCCCATAGCTTACTGCCCTAGCCATTGGCCCTTTCTACAACCCACATAGTCCAAAAATTTGATTTTTGGCTTTCATTTTCGACGACATTATCCATCCCAAAAATCATAGGTTTTTACACCTGTAGCGCCGATCCACATCGCAGGTTTTCCGCCGAAAGCTGCAATTTAAAAACTCTATTTTTTCTCTCGATATCCCAGTTTTTTTCTTGTTAGCCACGATCCACATTGCATGTTTTTGACCCACAGTCATGATCCACATCGCGGGGTTTTGACCCACAGCCGCGACTCCATATCACAGCTTACAGCCCCCTAGCCGCGACATAGATCGCGAGTTTTGCCCAGATCACCATGATCCACATCGCGGGATTTGCCACACATAACCGCGATTTCATCCTGAACTTAGCAATTTTTCGTTTGACTTTTTGTCACCCATTTTGGCCCATTTTTTCCAGCCATCTCCCCTGCAATTTTACAGCCCATTGTCTTACTGGCATCCTTTGAGATTCATTTTCCTTTTTTGTCATTCACTTTACTACATCATTTTTAAAAAAATTCAGTTTATTGAAAGAAAAAATTTTAAAGCATTTTCTCAGTTAAAAGTTTTCATATTTTGCAAGTTGAAAATCAGAATTTTAATTTGCTTGATATTTTTCCCAAGTGAGGCATTTTATTTTTGGTACATAACCACACCTACACACACTCTGTCACCATAAATCAAAGTGAGCCTTAAAATCTATTTAACTCAACCAACATTCTAACCCCACTTGGGGAACATCAAGAGAATATTGTAGTTAGGTAAGATTGAGGGGATATGTATCCAAATAACACCCCTCACTCACTTTCATTTTGAGACTTAGTGGTTGACATTTAGGGTACCAAAATCCCTTAGTACTTATTGGCACAGTTATACACCAACTTGTCGAAAAGGCCTCTCCCTTAGGAGGGTCGAAGTAGCAAGATTGGTTCCGAAGGCCTGAGTGGACTACCGCAATCCATTCAGTCACCGAAGGATACCTACTCGTTGTTCTCGGTGTACTACCCGTATGGGAGTACAACGACGATAGAACAGGAGCTGCAAATTCACCTTTCTGGATGTGTCATGAATGGGGTATCTTAGTGACCTTTCTTCTAGGATTGTCTACCCAGTTTCCCTCCCGGTAGGGGGATATATTTAGCCTTTGGTTCTACAATTCATATTGTCTGACTTGGATTTTATCACCTTGCAGAGGATATGTCTTGTTGAATCATAATACCTTTTTCGTTAGGTGTTTGCATGCTCTATTACCTCCCCTTGGTGAGTGAATCCACCATTTTCATTTTTAGGAGCTATTTGCTTGTTGGTATTTTGACCACATTTTTTTATTACTCCACTTACTATAGAACAGCTATTATAGTAAGTGTTTTGAGTTTGGTTGTTGGCCTAAGTGCCATTGTTTTTGTGCTCCCCTCCTGCACACATGGTTGCATTAGGGTTTTCAAGATTTCTACTCACCACCACCAATTAGTTTTACTAGCCGATTGTCACCATTGAGTCCCCGAGATGTTCTTGGCACTTCTGGGGTGAATCCCCGTAGTACGATTCACTTGAAACCACTCGCCATAGACGAAGAGAATTTTCACTTGACTCCACATGTCATCGACATGGAGCTTCATCATCTGATTCTGACGCACCTCATTTCACATCTGACTCTGAGGTAGAATCTAAAAATCCCATATACACTGCACCCACTAGCCCCATGGCTAGTATGACGTTTGACCCTTTCTTCATAGGGACTGTTGGTGGAACATCACCACCCCCACCACCACAATGGCCACCACGGTAGCCACAACTACAACAACTCCCTTAGGTATGCCCAATATGGGACCCACAACTACCCTAGGCATGACCACAATGGGACCTACACCTACCATCCCCGCCACTACTCAGATCCCAGCAGCTACTGGACCTATTCGAAACCCATCTGTAACTCATGTTACACTTGGAGGCGCAGGCCCCTCTCACACACCTTTGGGTGAAGGGCACATCCCTTTTACAGCTAATATTCCCTTTGGGGGCAGTGGCCCGATCAATAATCCTACCACTAGCACTTATGCCCTAGCGAACAAGTCACACACCTCTGCCAGTTTGCCATTTATGGCTAGTCTTAACCTACCATACCTAGCAATATTAACAAACAACCCCATTAGACATGATCCTAAATGGCCTCCCATGCCCACTAAATTCCCATCCGACATCCATAAGTTTGAAGGGAAGGTGGTGAGGACCCACAAAACCATATTATGTCCTTTCATCTATGGTGTTCCTCAAACTCCATAGTAGATGATTCTATTCGCTTACGTCTGTTAGAAAGAACTTTCACTGGCTCAGCAGCCAAATGGTATATCGAACAGCCTCATGGGACACACCCTACATTCACATCCCTTGCCTCGAATTTCCTACAGTTCTTTCAACTACTCGTCTGCTATGATGCAGGAGTGGAAATCCTACTGTCATGTAGACAGAACACGGGTACCCATATCACAGATCATATCCATGAGTGGCGTAAGCGCCATAGTCTATGCAAGATCAAGCTTGATGACCATATTTTCCTAGATTGGTTCCTAAAATCTCTCCTTCCACTCATAGCCAAGGATGTGGCTTCTGAACGACCCCAGTCGGAAGAAGAAACCATTCTAAAAGCCCAGTAGTTTGACTTAATCTACACCCAGTCTGGCTATTTATACACCATCTTACCTAACGCCTCGCATGGCTATCCATCCCAGAACAATGCGTTGGGGGCATCCCATCCTACCGATGGCATAATTGGCCAGGATATGTCACAAAACAAATCCTTCACCATGATGAGTAACAACAATGCCCCAAAACTTTCTAAGGCTACATCTCATTCTGGAGCTACAACTTCGTATGCTCCAATGACACACACCCACCACACTCATGGACCCTCATGTCCACCACAGTGTTATGGGCATGCACCCCCAACTTATGCACCACCTACATATTATAACCAGCAGGCCAATCATACCCCGGTTCACTCACAAGCCCAGTTGGCTTATTACCCTCAACAGGAAGCAACTTCTGCCCCAACACTTCCAATAGCTCAAGGTTACCAACAACCACAACAAGCACCAGGTCCACCTATGAACTCTCCTACTTACTATCCACCGCAGCCTGCTCCAGCACCTGCATGACCTCAAAACCCCCGTACTTCCCAAGGGCAAGTATACGCACAGCAAAACCAACCCCAAAACCAGAACAACCAGCGTAATCAAGGAGGTCAACAGAACTGTGGAAGAGCAACTGTGGAAACAATCAACCCAAAAACCAAGGCGGTCAGCCACCCAATCCCCTGAATAATAATAACGCTTCCCCCGCCAACCAAAACCCTGATTGTGCACCGAAATAGGGTAAAAATCCCAACTTAAGAACAAACCATCCATGTTCCTTTTGTTCAGTATACGGCCACTACACACATAATTGCCCTCATTTGGAGAAAACACATCAACTTTGGACTGATGATGCCCAATGCCAAGGGCATGCTGCATAGCCAGTGCCACCTCCTCAACCGCAACCCATGATATTGCAAAATCCTTTACCCAACCAAGCAATAGTAAACACCCGTCAAATGGATCCCCCACAAGGATCCGCTGCACCACATCAGCAAATCACCTATGCTACAACTGCATATAGATTCGGGAACTCACCATCTACTAATGATGTCATCAAATGATATCAACCTCCATACTCACCGAAACCAATACGGATCAGCCCCTAAAACCTTGCCTACTGATCCATCCACAGCACCCGCCTAACTGATCAGCCATTATGCATACCTAATATGCCAATGGACAGGGGTCTTAAATCCCCTCGCTTCCCCTTAAGACGGATCAACAATAATCCTAATGTTCGTGCAACCTCAAATTATAATATTGTAGAAGACTTAACTCAATCCCCCACTGCTATGTCTGCTCTAGAAGTCCTAAAAAACTGTCCTGCACAGAGGAAATTATTGTTATCTTCCATTGGTGCCATAGACTCTAACGACTCACGTATGATGGCATTTGACTTAGACCAAGCCAAACCACATTTTCCTTTGACTTTAGCTTTTCAGGTTTCTGTATCCATTTGAAACCTTGTCGTTCATCGATGCATCATCGATGAATGTGCCTCCACCTGCATAATGTCAAATTTTGTCTGGCAGAAACTTGGATCCCCCACACTGCAGCTATCAACTACCACATTACGAGCTTACGATGGTCATTCAGCTCAACCGCAAGGCCTTTTAGCTAATGTACCCATGCAATTAGGTGGAAAAATGATTCTCATAGACATAGAGGTCATCAATGCCTAGCTTGACTACAACCTTTTATTAGGACGAAGTTACATGTATGCCATGAAAGCTGTCGCTTCATCCGTCTTCCACCTCATGATGTTTCCCCATGAAGGACGTGTAGTCAAAATAGATCAGATAACATACTACGATCCTAATGCCCCCACCACACTTGAAAACGTTCTACCTGTGATTGAACAACCTGTTCAGAGTGCACGCACATCATTCGTCTCCTCAGTCAGACCTGGGACCATGACTTCCATGTTCCAATCTATCCCACCCCCTTTGCGGATAACTGAAATATCTGATTTGTGCACCCTTTCGCACAACACACAGCCACCTACTCAACAGCCCCCATTACTACCACAACCACCCACAGTGCCTAGTCATATCGAAGCAACACCAATTCACACTATCCCATTCTTATTCCATCCTTCAGGAGTCATCAACACGCTAGTAATGGGTACGCTCAATATTCCAGGGTTAACGTTAGGGATACCTGTGTGGTACCTACCTACCCCAACCCCTCCCCTGACACCGAATGTCATTTTACAACCGGTGCAAACCATCAATACTTCTAAACATCCACCCCCTGGTGTAGCGAACATCCAAAACCAACCACCTCCAATAGGGGCCACTGCATCAACACCTAGTAATGCTCCCCCTCATCTCCACTACAATGGGGCAAGAGGCCCACAAACCTACACCATTGGACCCACAACCCGCACCACCTCACTGACTCCCAAGTTGGTGAATAATCCCCCCATAATTCGTGCTCCCCCCAAATGCTCTTTGTGTGACGATATAGGCCATGCTACCCATCAATGTCCACAATTACTAGCACTTCAAGAACACATGCAAATGTTGGATGATGACACTAACATCCCAATTGCCAAACTAGAAATTCCCCCATAGCCTCGCGATAAATCGCTACGTACCAACCACCTTGTGTGATATGCGGCATTTACGGCCATTACTCACACCATTTCCCTAATATCCCAGATTATAGATCACCTCTATACGAATTGAATAATGTCGACCTAGAGATATCCCCTCCCCTTATCGAGGAAATATATCCCCCAAAATATTCCTCATCGGAAGATATCAATACCATTTATATGATCTCATCATCCAGTGCACCCCAGTCAACCGATTTGACAACACAATGCTTCCGTAATGATGAAGAAATCCTTGAAGCACTTACTGCACCAGACTACCCCTGGGATGATATGCACAATCGATCATACTTCATCCCTGAAGCATCTACCTCTTCCACAGTGAATCAATTCTCCGTTGAGTCCAAAGATTTCCTTCCTACTAAAGTCGACTGGTTCAAGGATCCAATCCCAGCCCCTGATGCCTTTGAGGAAGGAAATATGGCCAACATTTCACCCATTATTAAAACTAACATCTCTATTAAGCCCGGAGTACCCAAACTTATTTCCTTGGGCGCATTACGTACAAAGGATGAGGTACAAAATTACAAGAAAATATTCCAAGAGTTTCGAGATGTATTTGCATGGTCCTACACCAAGATGACGGGTCTTGATCCCGCTATTGTAGAACACCATATTGACACTTGGCCCAATGTACCACCTATCTGCCAAAAGAAACGACCCATCCATCCATCGAATCTTCCCACCGTCAAAACGGAAATTGAGAAATTTTGAACAGCAGAGTTCATTTACCCCATAGCCTACACCACCTGGATTTCTAACCCAGTACCAGTTAACAAGAAGTAAGGCACCATCTGTGTCTTTATTGACTTCCGTGACCTAAACCTTGCTTGCCCCAAAGATAAGTTTCCAACACCATTTATCAACCAACTTATCGATGCATGTGCGGGGCATGAGATACTATCTTTCATGGATGGTTTCTCTGGGTCTAACCAAATTCACATTCGCAAAGAAGACCAGTACAAAACTACCTTCACCACCCCATGGGGTACTTTTGCTTACCGAGTTATGCCCTTTGGTCTTAAAAATGCTGGAGCCACTTTTCAACAAGCCATGACATATTGTTTCCATGACTTGGTCCACATTATCCTTGTCTACCTTGATGACCTCATGGGTCGATCGAAAAAATGATATGATCATCTTAATTACCTCTGGCAAGTCTTCATACGTTGTCGCAAATACAAAATCCGCTTGAACCCCCTCAAGTATTTATTTTGCATTCTAGCAGGACGGTTGTTAGGTTTCATTATTTCACAGAAAGGTATTGCAATCGATCCATTAAAGGTCCAAGCCATCTTAGACCTCCCATCACCTCGTACGCTTTGGCAATTACAGAGCCTTCAGGGAAAATCAAATTTCCTTCATCGTTTTGTACCTGATTATGCCACAACAGTCCATGGTTTCCTTTGTTTTCTTCGTACCCACATCCCTTTTGTGTGGGACAATCAAGCACAAGGAGCCTTCGATGACCTGAAGAAAGCTCTCACCAACGTCCCCTTGATCTCCCCTCCTGACTTATCTAAAGATTTAATTCTTTACATTTCGGCATCCGACTATGCCGTTTCAGGAGTCCTCATTCAAGAAGACACTTCTCGTCAAGAGAACGTCATTTATTATGTGAGCCAAACTTTATCTGGCCCACTGCTACTGTACCCATACGAAGAGAAACTATCCCTCGCCATTGTCTTTTCAGTACAAAATTTGCGACATTACATCCTTATCATCCATACCATAGTTGTCACAAATTCCAACCCAATGGTCTATCTCTTGAATCGTCACCTTCTGCAAGGCCGTGTTGCTAAATGGGTGATTATCCTACAAGAATATGACCTGACTTTCAAAACCTTGGATAGCACCAAATCCTTAGCACTTTCTCAAGTCATTACAGATCTACCATCCTCATTGTCGTCGCCAGCTGTCAATATTGATCTAACTGATGACCATTTATTCATCATCTCCTTAGACGACCCTTGGTACGACAACATTTTGGTTTACCTCCATACACAAACGTTTTGACCCAATGTCGATTGTGATGGACGTCGTCGCATTCACCACCATGCTTCCTATTATCTCCTCTTAGGCGATGTCCTCTATCGACGTGGTGTCGACACCATCCTACGACATTTCTTTTCTCGGGAAGAAGCAGAACAAGTCCTTAATGACTGTCATAGCGGTGCCTGCGGCGACCATTTCTCTAGAATGGCCACAACCCAAAAGGTGATCCACGCAGGTTATTTTTGGCCCTCACTATTTACCGATTGCATCATAATAGTCAAACATTGCCAAAATTTCCATCTCTTTGCCCCCAAGGCAAGAAACACCCCCCCGCCCCCTTCATCCAGTCGTCACCGTTGGCCCCTTTTGAAAATGGGCCATCAACTTCATGGAGTGTAATCCTGCATCAGCTGGTAGCAATAAATACATCATTGTGGCCGTTGATTACTTTACCAAATGGGCAGAAGCCATGCCTACTTATAATTGCAAAGCTGACAGTGCGGCTCGCTTCTTCTTCAACCATGTCATTATTCGTTTCGGAGTACCAAAGCAACTCGTCTCAGACCATGGTTCTCACTTTGAGGACTCTGTTTGGTGAGAATTGTCAACCCTCCTTAAGTTTGAACATCATTTCTCTTCCGCCTACTACCCCCAAGTGAATGGGCAAGTTGAAGCTATTAAAAAAAATTTGAATACCATTCTCCAACACACTGTCGACCGACATAAGTCCAATTGGCATCACATGCTCTTCCCCGCACTATGGGATTACCGCACATCCACTAAAACCACCACCGGTTTCACCCCTTTCTATTTGGTTCACGAGGTAGAATTTGTCCTCCCAATTGAGTGTCAGATCCTGACATTGCATATCGCGATCGAACTCCTCCTGGATACTTCACCAATTGAACAACTGTTGTAGAAATTTCTCCCTACGGATAGGTAGAAACTCTCTTAGGATAAAGCAGGATATACTGACTCTATACTAAGACAAAAAGGAAACAAATGCTACCTTGAATCCCTAGATCTAACAAACGTCTCAAGATCAAAATGCTAGAAAGAGTAGAAGGAGTTCAACTGACCTTCTATCCAAATGCTTGTTATTGTAGTTGCTCCAATCTCCAAGTCCTCACGAATGAACCTGTCAAAATGGAACCAAGACACAAGAATGCACTATTCTCTAGCAACCTGAAACATGAGTTAGAATCTAAATCTATGAAAGATACAAATCATATCATTAAAACAAAATTAACACAAATTATTTGGGAAAACAAGACAAGTTATTCCATTACCAACTTGAAGTCATGTACAATAGTTGCTTGATGTCCAAGCCAACTTCCAGCTCCAAGTGCTTCCTCTAACTATCTCTGCAGAAGTATGAAGATCATAGGTTTGATGCCCCAAAAGTCCTCCCTTTGGCTCATGGAAAGCTTCTCTCTTATAGCACATGGGAAGGCTAACCAACAAGAGAGAAGTGTGGATCTATGGAGGGTTTAGTGGATCAGGCCAGCTAAACAAAGAAGGAGTTAGGATCGAACCAAAGGTGGTAATCCCAACAAAATCTCCTCGAAGGTCGAAATCCCAAAATCCAAGGCAAAAAGGCTAATTTCAGACTACCGCGCCCCTATAACTGAGCATAACGCGGTAGTACCGCGCCCCAGAGAAGGAGCAACGCGCGGTAGTGCTAACTACCGCGCCCTTGTAGATGTGCAAGGAGCGGCAGTGCTCACAAACAGGGCTAAGTTGGGCTGGTAGATGGCAGAAAAAGGTTTTGCTTTCAGTATTCAGTCAATGGTTTTCACTCTGGATGTTCAGATGATCTTTAAGGGAAATTGTCGTTTAGGTCGCTAGTACAAGGATGCGACACTAATGCATAATGTGTAATATTGAGGTATAACAGATGCCCCCTAAAGTGTGAGGTCAGAAGAGACTGATGGCCGAAAGACTTTATAAATATGGTTCGGAGATAGCATCGAGGAGAGCAACAAGGAGCTGAAACAGAAACAAAATGTCAGATATACCACCGAGGCGGGCATTCCCATGCTCGGAAACAAATGACTCGAAGCATGGCTGCCGACCAATACATTGCAGATCCATGAGTACTGAGATGATATAGACTATAGACAAATCATGGCTACTATGAACAAGCGTAGATCCATGAGATAGTAATGACACAGCCACGACCAATACAAAAAGTGGATCTGTGTGACAATACAAAGGACATTTCCATCGCAACCTGGACGTAATCAAGATATAAGAGGGTGTCCAGGGTCTTCTACCCGATCGCAAACGATACGAATCTAGCCATGTGATTACAAGGTGTTGAAGTCGAACATGGTAGAAACCATTTGATTACCGGTCAATGATGTGAACCGTTAACAAATGCGAGGGAAATCACCAATGATGACGATGATCCCCAAGGTATCTATAGTACATCTCAACGAAATGCGAATAAAGGAGTTGATGTCGAGCATCCGAGAGATCATTCAATCAGAGGTCATTGATGAAAACCTACTATTGAATACGAGGAAACCTGCCATTGAGGCATGCAGGTACCAAGGTACTAGTGGTTGACTCCTAAGCCTAATTCCTGGATAGTGATTTGGTGTCGACAGGAATAGACTCGTCGAAGGTGGGCCATGATGTTTCCCACATCATCGACACGAAATCAGAACGAGAGATAGTATGGACCGATGAAACAATGGAATATGTACTGACACAAAGGGAAGGTTTGACATAAAGTGGAGGTGGACTCAAGGTAATAACCCTTTGAACATATAACGGCATGAAACAGAGCTTGGCAGCAGGGATTACTTGAACAGACAGAACCACAGAAAGTGTGAACTCATAGCAATAATGAGGACGCATGATCATAATGATGACACTATCGAGACTGACTACCCAAAATAGAAAAGGTGAGGATGCATGCCATGTTCAAAGGTGACGACTCACAAGCTGCCAACAAGGTAAACTTGACTCATTTTCCCATTTTCCCCCGACATGATGGACGAGTACCTCTTTTTTTTTTAACGAGCTTGAGGAGGATAACAGATGCTCGATATAGCTCATCTCATAGATGAGTCCAATCTCACATGTTTTTCGAACCTGAGAAAGGAGGGGTTCGTCCCAAAGTGGGTCCTTCGATGTCAAATTTTAACGAGTCCAAGGAAGGAAAACTCGATTGTCATTTCATGTTTAGAGAGTCTGAAAAGAACTAAAGAAGACTCCAACGGTCCTTTTTTGTAAGGTTAGCCTCATCGCCCGAAAAAGGGTAAAACAACGCGGGAGAGGACTCTTCCAGTCATGATTGGCTGGAGTATTCCTTTTTCGTAAGTAGTGCCCCCTAGTCCGAAAAAGGGGTAAACTATCACTAGGGAGACGATCATTCAAATCCTTTTACAAGCGTGAATGAATCAATTTCGCTTGGCAATCTTTTCAATTTTAGGGAGTCTGAAAAGAGCTTAACTATGGACTCCATGTACAACTTTGTCATGGTTGATGACCGAGTACGACAAAGGAAAAGTAAACTCGGCACAGTTCCTTTTCCGTAAATAGTCTAGCGAGGCCGGATAAAGTGATAAACCTATACTCGTTAGACACACCTTTTTACTCCAATTTGTTTAACGAGCACGATAATGGTATCAAAAGCACTCGGAATCTTTTTCATGTTTGGATCCAGAGCACGAAAAAGGAAAAAGTAAGCTCAAACCACTTTTCATGTTTTAACCAGAGCACGAAAAAAGTGAAAAGTAAGCTCAAACACCATCTTACTGTTTTTAACGAGCTCGAAGATAGGTTGGAAGAATGCTCATGATGTCTGCTTCATTTTTTAACGAGCTTGTAACAGAAAATGAACTATGCTCGGAATAATTTTCATGGTTTAATGAGCTCAAAACCTAAAAAGGAAAGTATGCTCAAAAATGTTCCCAATGGTGAACTTCTTCCCGTCATGAAATCCAAAGGTTGGTACATGCCCCCCAGCATGATTGCTGGAAGTAAGTGACTTAGCTCCAACGTGGTGTGGAGAGGCGATCGAGTTGACTTCAACGTAACTTCCAGAGGTTGAAGACATGCCCCCAAGCTTCCTTTCATTCACCTAAGGTATAGGCGAGTGAAAAGAAGGTTCGGGTACTAAGTCTACGAGGAGACTCGACTCAAAGGGAAAGGATATGTTTCATTTTTTAACGAGCTTGACACAGGAGTAGAACTTTGCTCAGACTATTGGTTTTATTTTTTAATGAGCTTGAAGCCAATGGTAAACTCTGCTCATGATTAAGGCCCATTGATGGGTTCCCTCCCAACATGATGATCAGAGGTTGGTAAATGCCCCCAGCATGATTGCTAAAGGATAAACATGCCCCCCAAGCTTCGTTTCGTCTGACTACTCTTCTTCCTTACCCAGAAATCCTGGCTACTAATCCGAATGTGTTCACTAGGGGGGGTAGGGAGAACCGGGATTAAGTGACCCAGGCAGATGAAATGAAGGTTCAAATCCTAACTCTAGCGAGAGACTCGAACAAATGGAAGGGAGATCTATTTCATTTTTACACAAGCTTGAAATAGATAATAACAATGCTTGAAAGGGTCCTTTTTATTTTTTAATGAGCTTAAAACAGAAAGAAATTATGCTCGAAGGTAGTTTCATTTTTACGCAATCTTGAAACCGAACGTAAACTATGCTTGGGATTTGGTTTCGTTTTTACACAAGCTTAAAACCAAAAGTAAACTGTGCTTGAGGGTAGTTTCATTTTTACGCAAGCTTGAAACCGAACGTAAACTATGCTTGGGATTGGTTTTGTTTTTACACAAGCTCAAAACCAACGGTAAACTGTGCTTGAGGGTCGGTTTCATTTTTTAACGAGCTTGAAACAAAGAATAAACTATGCTCGTAGGAATCTATTTCATTTTTTAACGAGCTTGACATAGAAAGGGAACCATGCTCATAGTGATGGTTGGTTTCATTTTTACACAAGCTTAAAACCAAGAGTAAACTATGCTTGGGATGATGGTTTCATTTTTTAACGAGCTTGACACCAGAATAGAACTTTGCTCCAACGTCCCCCCTCCTAGGGGGAAGAAACCACTAAAACATGTGGAACATTTAGGGAAGTCTGGTGACTAGGAGTCATGCGATGAGTGGGCGTCACAAAGGAAAGCTGATCGATGGTCACAATATTCCCATGATGGGGAAAATACATCACTCGAAAGAGTGAGGACACTACAGCCTTCATGGCATGGACGTAATCGCGTCCAAGGAGTAGATTAAAATCTAAGGGACCTTGGATGACCATGACATCAATACAGACAGTTTTCCCTCCCAAAGTGATAGGTAACTGAGGAAGGGACCCTAAAGGTCCAGTAGGCCTTCTATTGAAAGCCAGTATCTGGTCAGTGACGGGCACAAGCCGAGGAGAACCTAAGGCTTGCCAAGCAGTTGAGGATAGAATACTAACAGAAGCTCCTTCATCAACTATTGTACGAAAAATTTCTTTATCGGAAACTCCTACAGATATCTGAAAAGGAACGCTCGAAGGAAGACGAGATTCTGTTAGACCATTCCAATCAAAGGAAATAACCTCAGTACTTGGAGGGGGTCTCACGGAAATGGACAGGGTTTCCCCTTGCCGAGGACATTCTGAACCGATAAGGAAAACATCAGTGGTTTCCAATTCACTCTCTCTTGGAAGATAAGAATGAGACGAAGGTTGTGTCAAGGTGACTGCTTCAGTCTGGACTTTCTCCAATGGAAGAGCGGGATCGAGTGGGGATGACAGCGACTCAATCACTTCACTCTCGGAAGGGAGAGTGGGATCAATTGCAGATGAAACTGAATTGATCACTTGGTCAACCAGCGGGGGGTCGAGGGACAGTTTACCATGGTCTGTTGGAGGTACCAGTTGAGAACTAGTAATATCTTTCAACCACCGCGAGGCTTCATCCATGCTCGGACAAAGGAAAGTACGGTGCATACCCTTGCATATCAAACAGGGATATAGGACTTTACCCTTACGACCCTTCACCAAGGGGTCACTGGTTGAGGGGGTGCTATCGACATGATGGTCAGAGGTCGACGATACAATTGGTTTGGGGTTTTTAGACCACACTTCTGACACACGGGAAAGATCAGGACAATCCTTGAGAAGGTGATCACCCTTACAAAGTTTGCAAGGGAACTTGGGCTTACGGGGTGTTTTCATAGAATGAGTGTCATTAGGGGCAACTGGTTTACGCTTGGTCTCTTCTTTATCCTTCTTCTTCTTAACTTTCCTTTTCTTCTTCTTCTTATCCACCTGATTACTAACACTATTGCTTTGGTCAGGAGAGGAAGAAGGAACGGAAGAAGATTCATCCGACGAAGAAGGGGAAGGATTAGTTTGGGATTGACTCTCTCGTGGTGGAGAGTTAACATTCGAAACATTGGGCGCAATCGGAATTACCGGATTGAATAACCATACCGGTAATCCTATGGTTAATCCAGGAAGATTTAACGTGGCAATAAAGGGAGGACCAATATCTCCAACTGGAGGAAAAGTAAAAGGTACCCCTTGAAAAGGGGTCTCCGGATTGGTAGTCCCAGAAGGAGCATGGGCGCATGGAGGTGGATTCTCCATGGAACAAAACTAAGTGATGTAGACAAAGTTTTGTTAAAAAGAACTCAAAAACCCTCAGGCAACCGAGCGTGCGAAAGGGGAGCTAGGAAAAGACAAGGCTCACAGGCCAAAAGAGCAAGCTCAAAAAACTATACTGAGGCCGCTGCCAAAGTAAGCGAGTTGTACAACAAAACGGCCAGAATGCCAACAAGCAGCCCTACAAAGAAAAAGACCCTCTACAAGATAGCAAGCAAAACCTCCTAACTAAGAGCTGGAGACCTCAACAAATTGTATCCTTCGCAAGGTGATGAAATCCAAGTCGAACAATACAACATGAGAGACCGATATAAGAAGGATATCCCTCTACCGAAAGGGATCCTGGGTAAAAGAGCCCTAGTAGAATAGATACTAAGCTACCTCGTTCATGACACGTCGGAAAAGGTTTTGGGCACTTCAGCCTTCCGAAGAAGACAGCGATCGATGTTGCCTTAGGGCTAAGTGGAGTGCGGTATTCCACAGAGTCCGTCCGGTTCTCAATCTCGCAGCCGTTTAACCCCTGAAAGTTGGAAACAGTCAGGAGGCCCCTCCACAAACTAGCTGTGACCGTGTCAATAAATACTAGAGGATTTTAGTTCCCTAAAGACAACGACTATGTCTCAGATGAAAATGACAAGGGGGAATTATTTTGATGCCTATCCCCGGTGTCCTACCTAACTACCAAATTCTTTCGATTTCCTCAAGTGAGGTTAAAGTTGGTTTAATTAGGGAGATTAATTTTAGTGGCTGTCTTACTCAATCGGGTTATGGAAGTGCGACTTGATGGTGTTATGACGACCCAAACCATGCAAATGAAGATGAATCGAACTGAGCCTTTCTCTTCGATGAATACTAGCTAGAGTAAGGAAGAATTCTTTCCGTTCCCAATATGCACAACCCAATGCACATGCAATTTTATTTCTTTTCAAAATGATAGAAAGAAGTAAAATATGTACCCAAAACTAACCCAAAGTAATGAAAAATTTCTTCATATGAACACCAAACGTAATGATTCTAATCCATTTCCTATCTTTTCACACTTGAAAAAGACACATCCAAGCTACGGAAAGAAAGATTCTACAAATGCTTCCAATCAAATGCAAGACAAAGAGAAGAACCTAATGATATTGTCTAACTCAAATGCACATAAATATGAAACAAGCATTTCTTCTTCTTATGAATGTAATACCAAAAATGTCAAATGATTAAATTAAAGCAAGAAGAATACCTATGTGTTTCAATTTCATGAATATGGTAAAATAACGACAAAATCAAGCTTCTCTTTGAACTAAAGTGGAGGCAAGGAATCAATCTTTTCAAACAATCATTAGATAGGATGTAAAGGAAATAAGATGCCAAGCAATCCAGACACGCCAAACACACCAAACCAACATTGATCCCAAAACCTTAATATGGGTCAAAACGACTAAAGGATTTCTTTGGTCAAACGACCAAAGAAATTTCTCCCTACGGATAGGTAGAAACTCTCTTAGGATAAAGCAGGATATACTGACTCTATACTAAGACAAAAAGGAAACAAATGCTACCTTGAATCCCTAGATCTAACAAACGTCTCAAGATCAAAATGCTAGAAAGAGTAGAAGGAGTTCAACTGACCTTCTATCCAAACGCTTGTTATTGTAGTTGCTCCAATCTCCAAGTCCTCACGAATGAACCTGTCAAAATGGAACCAAGACACAAGAATGCACTATTCTCTAGCAACCTGAAACATGAGTTAGAATCTAAATCTATGAAAGATACAAATCATATCATTAAAACAAAATTAACACAAATGATTTGGGAAAACAAGACAAGTTATTCCATTACCAACTTGAAGTCATGTACAATAGTTGCTTGATGTCCAAGCCAACTTCCAGCTCCAAGTGCTTCCTCTAACTATCTCTGCAGAAGTATGAAGATCATAGGTTTGATGCCCCAAAAGTCCTCCCTTTGGCTCATGGAAAGCTTCTCTCTTATAGCACATGGGAAGGCTAACCAACAAGAGAGAAGTGTGGATCTATGGAGGGTTTAGTGGATCAGGCCAGCTAAACAAAGAAGGAGTTAGGATCGAACCAAAGGTGGTAATCCCAACAAAATCTCCTCGAAGGTCGAAATCCCAAAATCCAAGGCAAAAAGGCTAATTTCAGACTACCGCGCCCCTATAACTGAGCATAACGCGGTAGTACCGCGCCCCAGAGAAGGAGCAACGCGCGGTAGTGCTAACTACCGCGCCCTTGTAGATGTGCAAGGAGCGGCAGTGCTCACAAACAGGGCTAAGTTGGGCTGGTAGATGGCAGAAAAAGGTTTTGCTTTCAGTATTCAGTCAATGGTTTTCACTCTGGATGTTCAGATGATCTTTAAGGGAAATTGTCGTTTAGGTCGCTAGTACAAGGATGCGACACTAATGCATAATGTGTACTATTGAGGTATAACAACAACGCTTACTTCTTTTAGAGCAAGCCAATGAAGATCGCCGCACAGCCCTACAAACAATTGAATCCGCAAAGAACCGATCCAAAGTCAATTATGATAAACATGTTCACCCATGAAAATTTAGTGAAGAAGACCTTGTACTCATTTACGATCAAGCCCGTGACAAAAAGGGAAAAGGAAAATTTGAATCAATGTGGCAAGGCCCATACATCATACACACTTGCCTTGGACATGGGGCATACATTTTGACTGACTCAAAAGGTAACCCCATGCGCAACCCTCGTAATGGGTTGTACCTCAAACACTTTTATCCACAAAAATATTCTGGACACCACAGTCCATATTGTACAGTTTTAATTCATTTTTTCCATAAACTTTCAAAACCTTACATTTTCATTTTTTCCTGCATGACCACAGATGGATCCTATTCCACTATACTATGTTGGCTTCGCTGACGGTGCAAGTCCCTGGTCTCCAAATCTCGCCCTCGCAGCATGGGTACTCTATTCCCCCTCACACGAGTTGATCCACCTCAACAGAGTGTGTATAGGCGCCACTACCAATAACAAGGTTGAGTACGATGTTGTGACCGGTCTCCTAACCGCTACCCTCCAGATGGGCATAAGTCATCTTCACGTCTTCCTTGACTCCCAGTTTCTTGTTTCCCAACTCAACAATTGTTACCAGGTATGCGATCCCTATCTCTTTAGAAAATACCTATGCACTAAACAAATGATTAGACACTTTGAATCCATTTCATTCACTCATGTCCCAAGAAATATCAACACTGTAGCAGACCAAATGGCTAACAACATTCTAGATTGGCACGTCAACCAAACCATGTAGGACATTAAAAACATGCATCAAATAGGCATCAAAAAACCAAATAACCCAACAAAATAAACCATCATAGTATTGCATCCATGTGCATAGAATGTGCCTCCATGGGAATATAAAAACATAATATTGCATCCACGTGCATAGAACATGCCTCCACAGGCATACAAAACACCAACAATTGCATCCACGTGCAACAACACATAAAAGCAATGATAGACGTGCATACACGACTATATAATCAAAAAACGCATCCATGTGCATAAATATATATATCATCATATAATCATAATGTCAAGAGTGCCCTCAGCACCCGAATATACAAAAATTACATCAGTCGTACATAATACATATACACAAAAACGTCCCCATATGCTCATCAGCATTTGGGGGCAATTAAAAGACAGCCTAATCCTCGTCATCACGGCCCGCCACCTCCTCTGGCTCATCCTCCTATGGCTCATCCTCCTCTGGATCATACTGGTCCCTAACCCTCCTCTCCACTGCCAACACACCTATCCGCCGCAAAATCGATCTCCACTCATGCGGAGCATCAAAACACCGGTCTAACACATACTGGTCCAAATCTCTCCAACCCTCATCTAGCACACCATCCAATAGCTCGTCGATGGTCTCATGCCTCGTGTAGGAGGTGGGGGTTCCACCACCAGTGGAGGTACCACCACCACCACATGACTCCTATGGCCCTGATGATCCAGTGGAGGCCGCAGACCTACATCTGCAAACAACCAACACTAGGCGACATCAACATCATGAAAACACCTCTAGCTATTCAAATTCAGCAATGTTTTTGTGTGTTCAAATTCAAGTCTGCAAGCAATCATTATTTTTCTCCCTTTTGGTTCAATTAAGACACATCCTGCACTAGCCCCATCTTTAGATCTAAATCCATCAAAAAATAAAGTCCATGCATTTGAATCTAACCTAAAATCAGTATTTACATTATACAAATTATGTACAACAGAACCTGAGAATAGGACAACAGTAATATTAACAATTTGGGATTGGTTTTGAGCATTCTCAGTAGGTGATACATCCGCGGGAAAATCCCCAAAGAATGTGTCAAAGGTATAGTGTTCTATATGTGAGCTAAAATATGCAGCAGGCTCACAAGAATCATTCAAATCAGTCACAATTTGTTTCATGTATGGTTCTCTGTTGATTTTGATTCTATTAGGCCTTCCATTATAGGGAAGCCACAAATGGGACCAGTCAGTAGAAAAATAGCCTTTAATCTTTTCTGACCAATCCCTGCTCAACCACATTCCATAAGTATCGGGGATATCAGCCACAATTATGTCGATTTTCTGGTGGATTCTTGGATCAGCATATAGTGTAAGAAGGACATTCTTCATCTCTCCCACTACCCTAACTTTGGATCGATCAAGTTGAACTATTTGGGTAGGGAAAGGCTCCCAAGAAGCATTTTTTTTTTACAGATAGATAAGGGGATCACACTAGATGAAGCCCCTGAATCTATCATGCAGTTATGGACATTCCTATTAAAAATCTCAAAAGTGAGTAAGAAAGGAGGTGTTTTCTTCCTAGCAGGCTTTTGGCCACTAGTCTTAGGATATGTCTCTAAATTGTTGTTCTGGACTTCCCTAGCCTTGTTGGCAATCATGCTTTGGGGAATATTGTCCCTCATATTAAGGATTTTCAAAATTTTGAAAAGAGAAATGTTGGATTTCACCTGTTTCAAGTCATCAATTAAGCTATACTCAATTTCAGGAATGACAGTTTCTTTCTATGTTGCTACTTTGCTTCTGTTTGGGGTAGATGTTGAAGGGGAAGCTTCCTGTGTAGACCACCCTTTACTTCTTGTATTATAAGAGTGTTGGAAATTAAAGACAGTCTCAGGCTCATCTTCCTCCTCTGCCATAGGGAGTTCTGAAAAGTAATTGATAGTAGTGGGCTGCTGGTCCTCTCCTTCATCCGGTGGTTCAAGATCCTCATTCTCTTGTGGGTTTTCATCAGGGTGATCAAGAGAATTGTGAGATTCTGAAACCAAAGATTTAAAGATTGAAATAATTTCTTCATAGTTCAATCCCTCATCAAGATTGGGTGGGACTTGATTATGTGGGGGTTGATAAGGTCTTCGGAAAGGTGGTCTATCGAATCCCTTATTATTAGATTAGTTTTCAGTGTTGCTCATTTTTAAGTCAAAATTTAACCATCAGTACCAAATATGATAAGTCGACATATAAAACTATATAAAAGTGCTTAAAAAATAGAAATATTTCTTTTTAATTTGTAAAATAATAAAAATAAATTGTTCATTTGCACTTTACCACTTTGGAGAGCCTAAAAATCCCTAGAAGTTTGAACGTTTGTTGCAGTCGATCCGGTGGACCAATTTCGAATCCGTCAGTTGTAGGTAATTCCTTTCACTGTCATGATTATTACATTCATCCAATTATTTTAAATTTTAGCTCTGAGTTTGATTTTATATCTTCATTGTATTTATTTAGAGGCACACAAGTCGGGTTATGTGTAAACTCGATATGTGCAAGTGGGCCTTGTCTCACCTGCATAGGATGTACAAATGTGATAACTATCACCTACCTGTGGCATAATAAAAGTTTTAAATTGGAACGTTGAAGGACTAAAACTCAAATTTTTGCAGATATGATTCTTGTATGGTGTGAAAGGGAGTATGAGGCCCTTGACCTGGATGCTCTTGGAGATCCATTAACCCTAATTGCATTACGACGGTGTGGTTTACTCAACTTTTTCCAAACCACAAATATGAGAGAACAGAGGCCGCAAGTTGAGAATTTGGTGAGGTATTGGGATGTGGATCAAGGAGTCTTGAATCTTCAAGGAGAGATCCTTGAGATTATTGTCGAAGACATTTACTTCATTACTAGTTTATCATGATGGGGAGAGGATGTAAATTTGAAGGGTACTTTCCAATGGGTTGGTTCCCTATCTATGACAGAATTTTTTTTATTCAAGTTCCTATCTCCAACATAGAGATATTTCCTCTCAAATCCATACTTAGTACTGTTACCAAAGTGGCTAGTAGTGCCACATTACACTTGGCTACACGTAATCAATTTAAATAGGAGTTGAGTGCCTTCGAGGAGTGATATGTCATTGGGAAAGCAGTTTATTGGTGAACTTAAAACACCAATTGACTGAATGTAGAGTAGGGAGGGAAAATGATTTTGGTTATGGCAGTATCCTTGTGTCATTTTTCTTCAAACGGATTCCATGCATAAGTCCCAGGACTATACTCCCACCTTTGGATCGTCGTGAACCTTGGTTAGTTCGGTGGAGTGATATTTTTATGAGACATGGAGGAGGATCTGTCACCACTTTATTTGATGATGACTTTCATTCTTGGAGGAGCTTTCATATCCCTGCTATATAGGAGTTCCCTTATACAAGACTAGATTTTAGTGGTGATCCAAACTTGATGTTACCTCCTAGCAGTGCATGGGGAGACATTAGTAAGTTTTTTTATTTTTTTTTTATTTTTTTGTATGTTTGAAAAGTTATAAGATTGTTATGATGTGAGTACTAATATACTAACATGATCTAGAATTTGGGCCTGTATGGCCTAATTTTCATCCTAGATTTTTGGTACATGAGCCACTTCCTGTTGAGGGAGCTCCAACTATTCTTGCCACAGGGGAGAGTCGTATTACTGTTTTAACCACAGGATTTAGACTTCTCCGCATAGATCAAATCCCAATGAATATGCAGCCACTGGTAGTTGGTGTGCCTCCAATGTGGATTAGGGTACTACACAAAGTAGCTACTTGTGTATTCTGTTACTGGGAGTTAGAGGTTTCTTGTGAAGAGAATGATTCTGATTGATGAGAGTATTTTTAGAGACATGTATTTTTTGTACTTAGCGATTATCTACATCATGTGGGGTTGGATTCCCATTTTGTATTATGATTCATACTAGAGCAATGTTGAACTCCTATTTTGAACTCATACCCACTTTTTGTACATTTTATCTACTTATGTATACAGATAGAGGATGGGTTTATCGGCATTATATACAATTTGTAAATTTTTTGTTGTTTTATGCTCATATGAATGGATTATGATACAAATTTCTATCAGTGATGTAATTATATAGCAGGTCAGTTAGATGGTTATGTGTCCTTGGGATGTGTCTGTAAGTAATAAAAATAAATTATCTTTCTTAAGAATTTACGCAACAACCGAACAACGGACACGATACACTCCATTTAACTAATAAATGACCAATTGCAAGTCTAGGTAGATAGTTAGATGTGTAATACCTTGAATAATGGCTTCTAACATCAACTCTATTACGACACTATATTCGTAAATGTTATTAGTTTTTGGGTCGAGAGACACTCCACCGGAACTCATGACTTGGCCTTCCGGGTCATGAATTACCCAAGTTACGGAAGCAATATTCCGGGTGTGGCGGCATGCCCCATATACATAACCTAAAAACATTTATATGTTTATAGACATCTATCAAATGTACACAATTCTGAAATTAACCAAATACTGATATAATCCAAACCTAAAAGCAAATGCTATAGTACACTAATTACAAAGGGCTTTCCCAGACACTATGTCTAAGCAAAGTAATTTTTAAGATAGAATCCATTTCTAGACCCTAAAATGTTTCCATCATATTCTTAAAGTTCGTAGGCCCCTTTATAAAGCACTTTCTAAACAATATATGGACTAGTCCACTTCTAAGTGAACTTTCTGGAACCTAGCTCATCGTGTTTTTTATCATAAACCAACACAAGATCTCCTTCTGAGAAGATACTTGGATGGATTGAATTATCATACTGTGCTTTAACACATTTCTTGTTTGCTTCAATAGAAATGAGAGCATCCCTCCTATGTTCATTTAATTGTTGCAAATATAACAAGAGTTTTTCTAATTTTGTAGTATTTGGTAATATTTCTACAACTAATTTGAGTGATGGAATTTCACACTCTATCGGTGAGATGGCCTGAATTATGTGGACCAACTAGGAAGGAGTAAATCCTGTCACAATTTTAATGGAGTTTTGGTATTCCCAAAGAGCATAATAGAGCATAATATGCCAATTGTACTGATGCTTGTTCACCATCCTTTGCGACATGGTTTTTAGAGATTTATTAACAACTTCTACTTTCCCATTAGCTTGACGATAGTATGGTGATGAGAAGTCTTGATGAAAACCAAGCTTATCTAGTAGTTCTGAAATCATTTTATTTTGAAAATTAGCACCATTGTCGATCATAATTTCCTTAGGTATCCCAAAACAAGTGATTATTTGGTTGAAAACAAAGTGTGATGAGTTTCACCATCACAGCTGAATGTTGGAATTGCTTTAACCCACTTCATAAAGTAGTCTATGGCCACAATGATGTACTTATGACCATTAGCTGATGTTGGCTTGCATGTGGTAAATTCAATCCCCCACTTAGTGAAAGGACCAGTGGTGATAATTGGATGGAGAGGAGGAGGTTCAACACGCATATTTTTAGTAAATGCTTGACAAGGGTGACATTTCTTAATAGCCTCATGACAATCTTTAAATGTCGATAGCCAGAAATATCCTGCGTGATGAATCTTCTAGGTTGTTTCCATCCCAGATAAATGAATTCCACATGCTCCACTATGGAAATCATTCAGAACATATTTATCTTCTTCATGAACTAAACAACATCTTATAATGGTATAATATCACGATGGTACAATGTATCACCGACAATAACATATTGTCTTGCATGGTGATGTATCTTGTTCTTATGTTCATGAGTAGACTGAGGTGGGACCCTCTGGGTTTGTAAGCATATTAACATATCACCATACCAAGGTTCATCTGAGCTAATGAGGAATATATGTCTTTCCATTAATGATGTGTCTTCAACAGATCCCTCATTTTCTTGAATTAACTTAGACATCAATTTAGTGAAGGCTAAATATTTTTTGGATTTTGCATCAGCAAACCCTAAATCGAACACATGTAAGACAACAATCCATCTATTTTATTTCCCTCTGATTATTATTCAAGATAAAATATGTTGAAATGGATCAACATCAACTATGATAGTTTTCCTCCTAAGCAGAATATAATGTTTAAGTTGTTGGATTGCATGAACACAAACCAATGCAATATTCTCAACATGTGAATACCTCAACTCGGGTATGGCCACATTCTTACTTAAATAATAAATGACATTTTCTCAGTAGGATTCATCTTCCTAAACCAAGACCATACCAATTGTAGAATTGGATGTCGCTATATAAAGAAGGAAGCCTCTATTAAAGTCTAAAGGACTCAATACTAGGGAAAACACCAAGGCCTTTTTTAATCGTCAGATGATCATTGAGCATTATCATCCCAAATAAATGGGACCCCCTTCCTAAGTAATCGCATGAAACCCTTAGTGATTTCAGCGTAATTAGCGACAAACCAGTGTACGAAATTATCTCTACCTTGTAGGCTTTGCAGTTGATTCAGATTTCATGGGGGAGGAAACTGTAGTATTGCCTCTACCTTGAACGGTTCTATCATAATGTCATCCTTAGATATGATAAATCCTAGAAACCCACCCAATTCTACATAGAATATACACTTATGAGGATTAAAACGAATACTATAAGAACGACACATAACAAATACTACCCGTAAGTGTTTAGACTGATATACTATTTTCTTAGATTTAGCAGTCAAGTCATCAAGGTAGGATTCTACGATATTCTTTATGTCATGGAAGGAATAGGTGGTCTCGACATTATTCAAATCGAATGGCATTTTCCTATATGCGAATGTTCCCCAAGGTCATATGTAAGTTGTTTTTTGTTGGTCTTAGGGACATATTTGAATTTGATTATACCCTGAGACGCCATCCATAAACAAGAAAATAGTGTTTCCATCACATTCATCGATAATTTGATCAATGAACGAGATGGGAATTTATCCTTAGGGAAAGAAAATTTTAGATCCTGAAAATTTGTACACACACAAATATTTCCTTGTTTTTTGTCAATAAGTACTAAATTATATACACATTCAATTAAGGGAACAGGATAAATGAAGTTTGTTTGGAGCAACTTTTCAACCTCTTCTTTAACGGTAGCAGCCTTCCTTGAATTAAGTGGTCTAATGGAAGCGGCCTTCCTTTAATGGCAACAGCCTTCCTTCAACCTCTTCTTTAACGGCAATGGCCTTCCTTGAATTAAGAGTAATTTTGGATTTCATGTTCGATAATAAATGGATCAATTCCTGGCATTTCTTCATAGGACCAAGAAAACACATCTCTATACTCTTTAAATAGTGTTGTGTATATTTCGATTTCTTCTAGTGAATAATCAGCACTGATAAAAGCATTTTCTACAAATCCAAGAGTCCTAGAAATATCGATAGAGATAGTCTTAGAGATATTTTCCATGTTACATTCAGCATAAACTTGCAAAGGTGCCAGAGGGATCCCATACCAATCCATGGGACCTGGCTTGACAGTTATGTCAAAGTCAATTCTAAGATCATTTTGAGCTGGTAGAAAAGATGCATGTTGGTGCATATCCTTCCGCGACCTATCCCCTAAATACATTGCCTTTAGAATTGCTTCGTCTGATGTAAATACAGTTTCTAAAGGATCATGGCATGATAAAGAACTGATATCCCACATGGGAATTGTATATTGTTCATTTGTGTCCAAATTAGAATGTAGACCAGTATGGTCTGCTTCATTTAAAACCGTAGCTTGATAATCTATCTCGGTAGCAGATAATGTCGAGCTTTCCCGACTACATCCAACTTCAATAGTTTGCAGTTTCCAAGGGTCATTAAAATATGAGGTTTTAAAATGTGACACCTTAGGCATGGAATACATGGAAACAATAGATATTGCATGTATCAGGGAAGCACTTGCATGCAAGTCAGGTTGGGGAAGGTTGAAAGTTTCCATGGCTATAGGATACATCCCCACTCCAAAAAATTTGACACTCCTTCACAGAATGGGAAACTAGAGGAACGTTAGAGCCATTTTGATTATTTGGGTTGTTGGTGTTAAATGATAGTTGATCAATAGTAACAATATTCCCATTATGAGGAAACTTGATGACTCTAAATATTGAAGACACCACGACCATCATATATTGGGTCCAAATCCTCCCTAGCATTAAATTATAGTCAAGTGGAGAGTCCACAACTTCCACTTCTATAGTAATTGTTTTCCCCCCATCTCTACTAGAAAAGTTGGGATAATCCTATGAGGTTTGACTAAGTGCCTGTCAAAATCCTTTAGCATTGTGACTAGAGCAACCACGTAAGGTCACCCAATGGCCTTATAGAACGATAACGACATCATGCAGGTAGAGGCACCCTCATCGAGAACCGTACGGTGTATACTAGACTTTCCAGAAACCACCTCGATTTGAAAAGTTGTATGATGAGGTAAGCAAGGTTTCCAATTCTCGCAATCAAAAGTCATAATATGACTATCAAAGGAATCGAAATCACCTAAGGCTAAAAGTAGGTTTCTAAACTTGGTTGGACAACTATGCAGTACCTCTAATGTGGACATTGCACATGGATCTTGTGTCAAATCCTCTAAAATACTATAGTGTTGAGCGGCATGTGCATTGGGATTTTGCACATCCTTTTTCATGACACCTTTCAATATCTTAGGCATAGTATCATTTGGTGGCTTTTCTATGCATAATGGGGGAGCCACATCATATTTAGTGATTTCTTTCCCTTTAGATCCAAATGGTGGCGTATCATAAGTTTTGCTTCTCGTCTGGAGGTGGATATCGGGTTCACACATAAAAACTTGGATTTGACCAAAGGTTCCCCCTTGAGGGGAGGAACCCTGATTTCCTCCTTTCAAGGATCCAGGATTTGATCCAGCTGTATCAATCATTTGTTGTTGTGGATGAGTAAATGGGTTAGTGAGAACAACAAGTTTTTTGGAACCTTCCTATTGTGCCAATAGTCTCTATGTTATTTCCATATTGAGATAATTGTAGGTTAAATGGTATTCCTTACAAAAAGTGCAAGGAAAATTTACTTTACCTTTCTCCTTCTTATCACTGCTAGCATTGTTGTTTTGATTGTTATTACTATTACTATTTCCATTTGCATTTCCTTCATTCCCCAACTTTTTATTCTTGTTCCTTTTCCCTCCCGGCTATTGGTTTCCCTTAGGACCATTTGTTTCAATTATCAAGACATCCGCTAGAGGGTTGGGGTTGGTGTTCTGTGTGTTGTTCAAGGTAACTACCTATGAGTTTTCCACTACTAAGTGTGTACCTTGGCTAGCTAATGTAGTTTTTGTTGAACTAATCACACCATCGACATGTGGTCCAGGTACCGGTTTCGTGGGATCAGTGTCTGCTCAAGGTGCATTAGGACATATATCATATATCATTTTGGACTGAGAATCAACTAAGTGCAATTGCTGAGATTTGATGATAGCATGCTCTTTGTTTTGAACTCGTGATAGGGATACATCTTTTGCAATACATGGTTGTAATGACTTAATGAACCAGTACGTTAATAATTCATTAGGAATTTGGGCTTTAATCAGACTCCTTATTATCTTCCATTCATGTATGTGATTGGAGATATGTGTTAACTTATCTTAACGAAATGAAGTTGATAATCTAGTACTAGTTTCGCAGTGAATCGGTAACCGAAAGTGGTTCAAGAAGGTCATTGCAATAGCATCAAAAGTTTGGAAATAATCCTTTGGTAACTCAATGTACCATTTTTCTTCCATCCATGTCAAATTCCTTTGGAAGATTCTGAGTCTAATGGAAACATCCATCAGAGAGTTGGATGAACACCATAGATTAAATTCATCACATGGTGTGTAGGGTCTTCCTTAGGTTTTCCTTCAAACTTAGGAATGTCTGAATGGAACTCTGTAGGGAGGGGTGGCCAACCGTAGTTATGGAGGACTAGATCATTGGTCAAATTTGACATATTAGGAAAATTTAGAGTATCCAAAAAGAGAAACTTTGTTTGTGCCAAAGTATTCCAAGATCCAGGAGCAATAGGTGTCCACTAATTTGTGATTGGAGTGTTGAAAATTGGATTGTACTAGACGAAATTTTGATTGAATTGAGGTTGTGAGAAAGGTTGGTTAAAACCTCCCGATATACCTCATGTGCTTCTTGTAGGTTGATTTCCTATTAATGAACTGAGTGCAAGGTTTACCATGCTTGGTCCACTTGTACTAGAAAAGGGGATGTTCCCAAATGGATAACTCTACCCCCAAGGAAATCCAATTCTAGTTCCCCCAATCCCAATAGTATTTTTATAAGGAAAATTTGATGATAAATGGTTACTAACACTTGTGCCCTCCATAGGCTAGGAGGGTAAACTCATCTTGGGCATGGTGAAACCACTAGTAGCCCCTGAGACATGGGTGGGATTTGGGTCAGACATAATTCCACTAGAAGGTACTAAGGGAACACTTCCCGATGTAGTAGTATAAGTTGAAAAAGGAGGCATTGTGGAAGGTATGGACTGAAATCATGAAAATTTCATTCCAAAAGAGAAAGGATTCGTTCCTAGGAAACCGTAATAAGGTACTCTTGTTAAACTCATGGATGATGATGGAGTCCATCCATAGATTAGAGATGATGATGCATTTGCATCACATCCTTGTATAGGTGTAGCACTAACTATGGGGATTAGTTCCCCAATACCTAATATTTCATGATTACTGGCCATAGATGACCAATGTAATGAAGGATTCTTAGGTTCGAGAATCTCAAACTCAATTCCTTGAGTAAAATTCATATTCTATGAAGGGTTTAAAAATATTGAAGGATCAACAATATCCTCTATGGAGTTAATTTCTAAGCTCTCTTATGGATGAGAAGAAACTACTGAGGGAGAATTAGCGACCTTCCCTTCACCATCGCTAAAATTCCCTTCCTCTAATGAGGATTTCGATTCTACATAACTAAAATTGTTTTCTTAGTTGGGTTGTTGAATGTTTGGTTCCTTATTCTGTTCCTCTGCCACTTGAGTGGGTGGACTATTGTAATATAATCTTCACCTGGGTGCAAGGACTTCTATCTGTTCAAGAGAGTGTCCCTGTAATTTACAATATTTGCGGAGAGGTTGATCGGACATGGTGGCTTGCAGAAGACTCAAAGGAGAGGTCTAAAAAGGAAAAACAAGAACCAGTATACACTAAAAAGTCCCTACCATATTGCAAGAAGCAAAAAACCCTTACAATGAAAAGAACTTGGTTACAAGTACCATTCACTGCAGGGTCAAAGGTGTGGTCTCCCAAATATCATCCTAGGATGATCAAGGCCCAAGTATAATCAATGAAGATCAGAGATAATTTACCAAAGTTGGGCATGTTTCCCTTCTTGGTGCAAGTGTTTTTCCATATAAATCTGTAAAATGCCCTCCAAGGTTACTAATGCTCCAATCAATAGGTCCTCCCAAGGTGGTCACAGAAAATCCTCTTCTAGCACCTATGTATGACCCTAAATACAAAGCGCAAAGGCTACCAATCTGTAAACAGCGTCTAGGGGAACAGTTCCAAGTCAATATCGTACATATGGGAAAGGTAACTAAGCCTAAAACTCTACAAAAAAACTTTGTGCTGACAAAATTCCATGTACACGTAAAATCCCTAGTTGATGCTCGATTAAGTATTGGAGGGATCTATCTGCAAATTAACCTCACACGACATCATGCTTGACTCCTATGTTAGAGGATCTTCCCAGCCACACCCTTACAGTGTTGTATTTCCTCCCTTATGAAAGACACCTATGTTTAACAAGTTTAAGTGAACTTGGAGGAGTTTACTCTCAACTCCCTAACTCCAAAAACCTATATTATCTATTAGGTGTTTTTCTAACTAGAATAAAACCTAAGACCCTATCTCAAATTATTTTTTCTTGTTAAAAAATATAACGTTAAGAACTTTCAAAAGAAAACTTTTGCAACTAAAAGAAGTATGAATGAAAACTAGTACAATTTAAACCCCTTTTAACTGAAAAAAAAGTTGTTGCACCCTTCACCTGCTACAATGCTCTTTTCATCTTTCCAATAATTTCATAAATGTAATGCAAGCTTAGTTATGTAATGCAAAAGAATTTGTTTTTGTTTTTTCTATGCCAAATAAAATGAAAGACACTTTTTTTATATATAAAATGCAACTTTTGTGCAAAAATAAAAACAAAATGTAATTTAATATTCCAAATGTTTTTCAAAAACAAAATATCACACTAAAAGCTTACAAACCGTGCACAAATTCAATTGACAAAAGATCCAACCTATTTTTATTTTCCTTTACAATATACAATAGAAGAACACTACAAACAACTCAACCTAGAGACCAATGAAAACAAACTTCCAAATCTCTATTATGCAAAAGTAGAAGAATCCACAAACTCAAAAAAATTCAATATGCTAACTATGCTATTTGGAGAAAAGTATATCATGAGACTTTTAGACTCCACTCAAGCAAACAATCTACTCATCTACATTGTTTGGGAAGGCTTGATTATGCACTCCACTTGTGCAATTAGGGATTGAAATAACTTAAAATGCTAAGCTTCTACTTCACAAGAGGATAACAAGTATAAAACTTGGAGGGGTGGAAAGTAAAATCCAACAACTTTAACTTGGAAACTTTGGTAGAATTCTCAAAAGATAGGACTTAAAAAATAAAAATGCAAGTTCAACTCCACATTCACAAAGGGTTGTAGAAACTTACAGACAGTCTACAAGTTCGCCAAAAATAGCCAAATTAAAATGTTTTAATGGAAAATATCTTTCAGATAAGACTCTTCTCTCAACAAGTCCTCAGAACTGGTTAAAAGGGAAGGTGGTGAAAAAATACTAGCTTTTATACTCATATCAAAGTCACAACAATCTCAAAATTAATTCAAGTAGAAACAAGGTCAAATTAAAATAATACTTGAAAATACTTTAAATCCCACATCCATGAAAGGATTCAACTGACAAGACTTCAAGGCAGAAAAAGGACTACCTTACAAAATTCAACATTGATCTTTATCAGTCAAAACATATCATTCACCAAAGCATAAAGAGTCTATGTAAACCTGACAATTAGGGTTTCATAAATAAGGTCTTTATAAACACATCAAAATGGATTAAGAGGAGTGAAAACCCTACAAAATACCTCATTAAATCCTTTAAAAAGTCAGCAAAATTAAGAAAAATCCAAGACCAAATCAAAGATTGAGAAAAAAAAATTCCACCTACAAGAGCACAGGAAACTATAAGTGTTGCAATCTGTGTGTGACACGCGAATTTTCATACTAGCACTTGCGCGTAAGCAAGGAACGTGAAACTTTAAGTATTACCACTTGTGCATATGCCTTGAAAAATTCAAAAAATAAAAAATACAACCCATAATCAAAGGTATGTGATCGAATTAAGGGTTCAAGGCTTAGATAGACTCTATGAACAACACAAATCAGTCATTCAAACTAGAAGAATCTAACAAGAAACCCCAAAGAAAACTGGATTCTCCCCAGTGGAGTCGCCAATCCTGTTGTAAGGAAAACTATCCTATGACTAGGGTGAGGTCACCAACATACTGATTAAAATAAAATAGACATTTAAAATCATGCAGACATCAATATAGGGTTTGGATATGATGAAAGTTAAACTTGGAGATCAAAATTGTGTACCTTGCTTATGTAGTTTGGTCCAAGATTTTAATAACTCTTCAACTACTGATTCCAAACCTTCAACTCCTTCACTAGAATACCTTCAACATAGAAACAGTACCTTCCTCAAAATATTATGGCTACAATAAAATAACGTTGAATTGAGACAAAGATATAAGCATGAATTTGACTGTATATACCTAATCTTAATTTAAAAATATAATCATTTCATTTAGCAAGTTGTAGCATGATACTGGGAAGGAAAATATGCCTTGTTTTAATTAATGAACAATAGAAAATACAAATATACCTTACTATGCTTGGGAACCTCGTGAAACCTTGATCTAGGTCTCCTTGCTTCTCTTCTCCACAAACTCAAGAAATCTCTTGATGGGATGGGACAAGAATGTCTCAGTCATATAATAAAGGGGATTGGAGAGAGCCAAAATTATTCTAGCATTACTTTTCTAATGAGCCAAAAAAATTCATCTTCATGGCCAATCTTCATTGATTTTATAGTAAAAGGGGACAATCCATCGAATGGAGAATGGTTATAACTTATGGGGGAAGTTATCAAGAACTACCCCAACTTTTTTGAAATTCGATTTTCCTTTTATTTTTTGAATTTTAATAAGCAACACATGAGTGGGAAACATTCAAACTGCGTGTAACACACGATTAAAGTATTTTCAATATGTGTGTGCAAATTTTTATTTCACACGTAGGTGGTGTTAAATTTTGAGTATTAATTCATAATACTATAGGATCTTTGCTGAGAGAATAACATCTACAATATATCAATGCATGACAATCATAATATGACAAGCATCACAAGCATCACAAGAATCAAAAGCATAGAGACAAGAGACACAGAGTTTCCATGGGGAAAACCCTAAGGTGAAAAACCCCACAACTTCCTCAGAGATAGAGAGAGCAATGGCTCAACCAAAATACAACCAAATAACATTGAGATAGTCTCCTAGCAGATGATCCTCCTCCTCCTCACTAGTGCACCACTTTTCAGAGAGAGAGTGAGTTACTTTTCCGAGTGAGTAAAATAGAGATCTCCTATCTCTATTTATACTCACCTTTTTGCCCAGTGACCTACTGGGGCCGACTTTTCTACTTAGATACATCCACATTATATTATATATTAATCAGGGCCGACCCCATATGGTGGTCTAATAACCCATCGGCAAGTACACACACTTGCGACACTTGTCAATCCACATGAGGACACTTCCTTATAGAGGAATAACACATCTCTTATAAGGGTACAATAAATATATATATAATACACAGATGAAATACATTCCGAAGTTACATATACATCAACACTCCCTCTTAACTAGGAAGGTATTTCTCGACACAGATCTGCTAGACAAGTCTTCTTCTCTGGATCATCGTCATCGATGCATCATCATCATCATCGTCATTGCTGCTACTATCTAAACCAATCTCTGACTCTACTCGTCATAGGAAGTTCTACAGAGCCAGTCCTTTTTCATACTGGATGTAGGCCCACAACCTGCAGGTCTTCGTCATCACTGGCCATACTGTGGAATCCTCAGGACTTATTACGTGCGTCAAAAAACCTTGAAAGAGCATCCCAGGATGTTACGGGTACACAACTCCGACCTGTAGGATCTCCCAGGGTGCTATTACATGTGACCCCACCACAAAACCTCGCAAGAGCATCTCAGGATGTTACGGGTACACAACTCCGACCTGAAATCTCCCAGGGCACAAATTACATGTGGTCACCACAAAACCTAGCAAGAGCATCTCAGGATGTTATGGGTACACAACTCCGACCTGAAATCTCCCAGGGCACAAATTACATGTGGTCATGGAAAAACCTCGAAAAGGCATCTCAGGATGTTACGGGTACACAACTCCGACCTGAGATCTCCCAGGGCCCAAATTACATGCCATAGGACAAAACCTCGCAAGAGCATCTCAGGATGTTACGGGTACACAACTCCGACCTGAAATCTCCCAGGGCACAAATTACATGTCCTCCCAGAGCAATGTCTCGAAAGAGCATCCCAGGCTGTTACGGGTACACAACTCCGACCTATAGGATCTCCCAGACATGCTCATCTGCACAACCTGATCCACGGCCACAGAGTATCAACCTGATACTCACCATACATCATCCTGATGTATCCATGATCATCCTGATCATCATCACTGCAACGTCCTGTTGCATGTCATCTGGAGCAACATCCTGAAGCTCGTAATCCATGATCGTCCTGATCATACAATGCATCCATCTGATGCACACCACATATCTACCTGATACATATCATCATCCATGATCCACCTGATCATACAATGTATCCACCTGATACAAATACAAATACATGATACATATCACCATACATGATCCACCTGATCATACAATGTATCCACCTGATACATATACAGATACATGGTCCAAGCATCCAACATGATGCATATACAAAATACATACACATGATCCAACTGATCATATCCAGCATCCAACATGATGCGTACATACAAATGATCCAACTGATCATATCTAGCATCCAACATGATGCGTACATACATACATAAAAATGATCCAACTGATCATATCCAAGCAGAAACCAGAACATCATCCTGATGCTCATCATCCAGCGCTTACATCCATAGCCATGTGAAGGATCCTCCTTCCAACATGCTTGGAATGGCTTCAGCAAATGTGACCATCACTTATTCCTCGAAGTGTCCTCGATCTGAAGAACGCCAAGCCTCTCTCTGAAGTACTCGAACTTCACCCTGGTTAGTGGCTTCGTCAGCACATCTGCAATCTGCTCGTCCGTCGCAACATACAGAAGCTTCACAGCTCCTCTCTGCACCATATCCCTGATATAGTGATATTTGATCTCTATGTGTTTCGACCTGTCATGAAACACTGGGTTCTCGGACAGCTTCACACAACTCTGGTTATCACAGAAGATACCAGTAGCCTCCAACGGGAGATCAAATAACTCAGACAGTAGCTTCCTTATCCATACTGCCTCACAACTAGTTGAACAGGCTGCAACATACTCTGCCTCAGCTGTACTCAGTGCTACGCAGGACTGCTTCCTGCTAAACCAAGAGATCACACCTGATCCCATACTGAAGCAACACCCAGATGTGCTCTTCCTGTCTGCAGCACTGCCAGCCCAATCTGAATCGGCATAACCCTGTAGGTTAAACTTTTGATTCGCTTCATACTTGAGCCCATAATCCACTGTACCCTTCAGGTACCTCAGAACATGCTTCACAGCAACCAGGTGAACACTCCTCGGATCCGTCAGGAACTAGCTCAATGTGTTCACAGCAAAGCAAATATCTGGTCTCGTGTTCGTCAGGTACATCCAGGACCCAATCATCTAACGATACATAGAGACATCAACTGGCTCAGATGAAGCATCACATAGAAGCTTCAGATTCGATGCCATTGGTGTGGCCATGGCCTTGCAATCCATCATCCCGAATCTCTTCAAGATATCTATTGTGTACTTCCCTTGACCAAGGAAGATCCCACATGCATTCTGCCACACCTCCATACCTAGGAAATAGTGCATCATTCCCAAATCTTTCATATCGAATTCAGCAGCAAGCTTCCTCTTAGTATCTGCAATCAGTCTGTCATCTCCTGTTACAAATAAGTCATCCACATACAAGAGTAGAATCATAGGATTCCCTTCCACAACCTTGTAGTAAAGGTTGGAATCTGCTTTACTCTTGGTAAAGCCCAAGCTAGATAGGAAACTGTCCATCCTACCATACCAAGTTCTGGGAGCTTGCTTCAAGCCATACAAGGCTTTCTTCAATCTGCCCACATATGACTCCCTATCATGTATTGGGACTGCATCCCAAACATCTTCTTCATGATCAATGGATCATGGCATTCCATTTCTTCATCCCAGATCTTGGGAACTTCAATATCTTCAATATATATCTTTGTTGCTGGAACAAATGTTGTAGTCCTTTTGTAGGTGAAGATATACGGTCTTTCCTACAAAACAAGTTAAATTGCATGATTAGACACATCTCATAATTTTCAGAAAAAATTCTTTACACATAAAGAAATATTTCATGCAGTCATGCAGCTATCTTAGCCAATGCTTCAATACAACATTTATCCATGTTCCACAACTTTCTAGATGCCTTCCAGTCTCTACCAGAACATTGTTAAGAGTTTATGCTACTCCCAACATGTCAGCAAAGAGGTTTCATTCTAGACAAGTAGCACTGGAATGTTGTACAGTGCCATAGGCCACTTACCCATCACATGCATATTAGTAGTATACTGTTCATTAATGCAATCATTCAAATATGCACAATACATCTCCTAAGTCTAGGAACATAAGCATAATATTATTTAAACAAACAAAATAGGCAAGAAATGATAATTGAAATACTTATCTTTGTTTATTTGTTGGGTGGACTCCCTCTGAGTCTTTGCTTCCTGGCAGGAGTTGTTGAAGTAGCTTCTTCTACACCTTTCTATTGTGGAAGGTAGGAAGATGGTCAACTCCCTCTGAAAAACTACATCCTTGTAGGAGCTGCCGGAGTGTGCTCCCTCTTGATCTTTGCTTCCTGGATTACCTATCCTTGAACCTATATTCATCCTTGCTGACATCAATCTTCTTGAACCTAGAAAAGACCTCTTCTGGTGTCTTGTTGTCCAATATCTTGTGGGGAGTTCTGTTCAGCACATATACAGCTGTTCTAACTGCTTCTGCCCATAGATGCATAGGAAGATCCTGGTCATGCAACATTGCCCTTGTTGCTTCCATGATAGTTCTGTTCTTCCTTTCTGCAACTCCATTCTGTTGAGGATTATAAGGAGCACTCAACTCCCTCTTAATCCCTGAATCACTGCAAAGCTTCTTGAAGTCACTTGAGGTGAATTCTCCACCATTGTCAGATTTGAATGTCTTGATTTTCTTGTTAGTTTGATTCTCCATCAAGGTTTTGAATTCCTTGAATTTATCAAGCACCTCATCTTTGCCCTTCAAGAAGTATACCCAAGTCTTCCTGGAGAAGTCATCAATAAATGATACATAGTAAACATACCCACTCAGGGAACTGGAAGACATAGGGCCACATACATCTGAGTGGATGATTTCCAGGATGTCTTTTGCCTTGCTTTCACTGCTTGGGAAAGCCTTCTTAATGTTCTTACCTTTTGCACATCCTTTGCAAACACCTTCATGTTTGGTCTTGATTTCAGGAAGACCCTCTACTGCCTTGCTTGCAATTGGAAGTGCCCTATAGTGCATATGAGCAAGTCTTCTATGCCAAAGTTCACTTGGCTCCATGGATTCATGCACCATGGCATGTTCAGGTTGTCCCTTCAATTTATACAAACCTCCCTCTTGCTCTCCAATTACTACTGCATCATCTATGGTCTTTCCCTTTGGCCACATTAGGACTTGGCCATCCACAAATGCAACCCTCATACCTTTTGCATCCAATGCAGAAATGGAGAGTAAGTTCTTCTTGAGCCCCGGTACATAGAGTACTTCTTTCATCTTCAATGATTTTCCAGAATCTAGGTTGTAGGAGGCTTCACCACTTCCTTTGATTGGGTATTGATAATCATCCCCAAGTTTCACCTTATGAGGTGATTCATGTTCAGATAGGTTCACAAAGGATTCCTTAAACCCAGTCATGTGTTTGGAAGCCCCACTATCAATCAACCAATCATTACATCCATGGGAGATGGTACCTGTAAGAGCAGAAATTAGAACATATTCTTCTTCACTTGATGAGTCATCATCACTACTACTTTCTGCCCTAGCCTTCTTCTTTGGAGGTTCATCATCTTCAGCAGCATGAGCATGAAACCTTCTTTTGTTGCCCTTCTTCTTCTTACTGGAGTTGTTGTTATTATCCCTTTTATTCTTGGGACAATCTGAAGCAAAGTGACCCTTCTCATTGCATGTGAAGCATCTTAGGTCCTTCTTACTCTTTTGATGGAATCTTTTGTGGTGAGAGTGGTCCTTCTTGGTTTTGCTTCTTTTGGTGTGAGCTGCAAGGGCTTGATCTTCACCTCCCATATTTTCTTCACGAGCTATAAGTCTAGCTTCTTCTTGAGAGCATTCTTCCCGAAGTCTACTAAAGGAGATCAACTTCTTCCTTGCACAAATTCCTTGAATAAAGGAATCCCATGACCTGGGTAGGCCATTTAGAGTGGTCATCACCACTTCACCATTCTCCACCATTTCATCTACTGCTTCTAATTGTTCCTTGATCTGGGAGACCCTTGAAAAGTAAGATTGAATGGTTTCTCCATTCTGAAACTTCACTGCTTTCAATTGGTTCCGCAGGGTCATCTTCCGATTTATGTTCTTTCCTTCAAATAGCTTGGTCAAAGATTCAAACATCTCTTTGGGTGTCTTAAGAGAAGACACATGAGGTATGAGATGGTCTTTGATAGAATCAGCAATGATTCTCTTTTCCTTGACCAAGTTCTTCTTGTGCAATGCCTTGGCTTCTTCATCCTTTGGGATAGGGATGTCTTCTTTCACATATGAGTCCAACTCATTCTCTTCCAGGATTAACCCAATCCTATACTTCCAGGCTCGGAAGTTATCAACCCCTTCAAGCTTATCCTCAAGCTTGGTGTGGAGAGACATCTTTAAGAGTACTTCAAATGGAAATAGAAAAGATTTAGAACTTACCACTTGAAGTGCTGAAAACTGGATGTGGTCCCGGATTAGGGTTTGTCAGAGAAACCCTAAAAATTCAAAATGTGAATTTCCAAATTCTGAAAGGATAGAAAGATGCGCTTTGATGAGCTGATCAGCCTGGTGCATTCAGATTTTGAGATCAGCAAAGTATTACCCTTCAAAATTGCCTTTGTGTCCTCCCGGGTTCACTGGGGAGAGCCCTGAATTAGGGTTTGAGTTTCCCGGAGATCTACGTAGCCAAAAATCTCGATCCAAAGCTCTAAAATTCGATTTTTGCAAGGAGCTTCCAACTGTGCCTTCAGATTCCAGAAATTCCTTTTTTTGTGGAAACCCTAATTTTTAGGGCCAAATCTGAAAATGCTCGGAACTGAATTCTGATTGGACAGATAGATGCGCCTTGATGAGTAGATCCAATCTACTATACTGAATTTCAAAAATCTGTGGAGAGAAACCCAATAAACAAGGAACACAAGCTTCCGTCACTGCAAAATGTCTTCTTCTCAGGTTAGCTCTGATACCATGTTAAATTTTGAGTATTAATTCATAATACTATAGGATCTTTGCTGAGAGAATAACATCTACAATATATCAATGCATGACAATCATAATATGACAAGCATCACAAGCATCAAAAGAAGCAAAAGCATAGAGACAAGAGACACAGAGTTTCCGTGGGGAAAACCCTAAGGTGAAAAACCCCACAACTTCCTCAGAGATAGAGAGAGCAATGGCTCAACCAAAATACAACCAAATAACATTGAGATAGTCTCCTAGCAGATGATCCTCCTCCTCCTCACTAGTGCACCACTTTTCAGAGAGAGAGTGAGTTACTTTTCCGAGTGAGTAAAATAGAGATCTCCTATCTCTATTTATACTCACCTTTTTGCCCAGTGACCTACTGGGGCCGACTTGTCTACTTAGATACATCCACATTATATTATATATTAATCAGGGCCGACCCCATATGGTGGTCTAATAACCCATCGGCAAGTACACACACTTGCGACACTTGTCAATCCACATGAGGACACTTCCTTATAGAGGAATAACACATCTCTTATAAGGGTACAATAAATATATATATAATACACAGATGAAATACATTCCGAAGTTACATATACATCAACAGGTGGGTAAACCATTCACTAGAATGTAACACACAGTTTGCATGACCATCAACTATGCGTGTGTCACAAACCAAGATAAACAAAATAGGAATGATGGAGAGACAAAGAATGATTTAAGCCATGGAACTGGGTATCAAGCCAAGGCTCCTCCATCCACAATGTCATTTTGTGTGAGCGACAAGTTAGGTATCATCACAGAAGGAGAAGTGTCGTTTTGACTTATAACATTTGACACCCATTATTATATGCAAATTATGCCATATGTAAGTAATCCTCCCACTGAATATACTTATCCATCACATACATGTGAGGCATGTCTTCTAAAATATGATTAGTTATTTTTTTTGTCCATCGGTTTGTAGATGATAAGCAATACTAAAACTTAACTATATGTCTAATCCTTCAAACAATGCATTCCAAAATTCTGATGTGAGTTTCACATCTCTATCTAAAATGATATTTTTAGGTAACCCATGCAATATTAATATTTATGTCATAAATTTTTATGCAATTTTTACTACCTTAAAGGTAGATCTGTTGTGTCATATAAAATAAGTAGGTTTACTTAGCTTATCTACTATAGTCATGATGGAATCATGTTATCACCTAGTTTTAATCAAACATGTGATAAAATCCATGTAAATAACTTCCCATTCCTATTCTATAATTAGCAAACATTTTACAATCCATCAATATGTTGATGTCCATCTTTAACTTGATGGCATTCTAAACATATTTCTATGTACTCAGCCATATCTTTCTTCATTTCATGCTAATAATATTGTTTTCTTGTTGCTGAAATTATTTTATGATATCCAGGATGTCTCAAACTTCTTATGTAACTCATCCATAATTAATAACTTCATCTCTATTCAATTTAGTATATAATATTCCCTTACATGTCAATAATTCATCTTCAATCATATGGTAATCTGCATATCTTTTCTCAACCCCTCCTTGTTGCAAATTGGTTTTCATTTGTACATAGAACTCATCATTAATGGAAACTCCTTTTATTTCTCAAATCATATTTATAATTACTAATAATAGTCATATGAATCACATTCATACTCCTTCTTAATTCATCAACAACTCTATTATCTTTTCCCTTTATGTGCTTAATTTCAAGATCATACTCACTAAGAAAATCCAACCATCTAGCTTGTCTAGAATTTAAGTTTTGTTGGTCAAATAAGTATTTTAGTCCAACATTGCCTATCAACAACAAAAATTTTCTACCAAATAGGTAATGTATCCATACTTTTAATGCATGAATAATGGAAGTTAGTTCTAAGTCATGAGTAGCATAGTTTCTCTCAAGTTATTTCAATTTTTCAGGATTCATAGTATACTACACGATTATCTTGTAAAAGTATTACACCCAATCCTTCTTTGCATACTACAAAATCTCCATATGGTTCCACAATCTTCAAATTAGATGTTGTAATAAGAAGGTGTTTTGGTTGTTCAAAACTTTCTTCACATTTATTTGACCAAACAAACTTCATTCCTTTCTTATGAAGAGAAATTATAGGATAGGTCATCTTTGAAAACCCTTCAATAAACATCCTATATTAACCTGCAAGGCCCATGAAGGATCTTACATTGGTTACATTTTTAGGAGTAGGTCAATTCATAATAGCTTTTACTTTATCAATATCTATTGATATTCCTTCTTCTGTGACAATATGCCCCAAGTACTGAATATGCTCTTGATTAAAATCACACTTGATAAATTTGGCATATAATGATGATCCCTTAAAATATGCAACATTGTTCTAAGATTTTATTCATGCCCTTCTTTATTTTTAGAATAAATAATTATATGATAGACAAGAATGAACAGCTCCCAGAAAACCCTAGTGCTAGTCGGTGTCGCCGCAGGGCCTCATGGCTTCCTGGCCACTCCAGGAAATCCAACGCCCTCGCCTGTGAAGCTCTTCATAGTCCCTAAACCATGCCAAAATATGCTGTGTCGTGGAGATGGCTTCTACGAGCTGAAGATTGAGCGGCCAGACCCCAGAAAAGATGCATCCTCGTCCCTTCTTCTTCTCGACAGGAGCATGAGAGATGCGAGATGCATCAAAGAAGGAACCCCAGCTCTCCCTCATACGAGTGCTCAACTCCTTGCGCATATGCTCAATACAAATCAGCTGCCTCCTCTCATTCCTCACTGGCCATAGATCTCGAAAGAGGAATATCTAGGATTCGCAGTCCATCGAGCTGACCTGACCACCTCAGCAGATCCAGCAATCACGAGATGAGCCAATGCCTCCAGGACTCCTCAAGACCCTACTTCATTTTCAATTTTTGTAAGATCTTTGATGGGGGTCTCTCTCTGTTTGCAAGTTACTCCACAAAACTCTATTATGGAGCTGAAATCCTTGATTCATCAGGTAGAGGGAACCCCTACAGGACTGCAAAGTCTTATCTTTGCAGGGAGGCAACTCTCAGACCACCGAAAAATCCACAGCCTCAGGATATTAAAGGATTCATGCATTTCCCTAGTGGCAAGTTTATGAGGAGGAAACAACAAACCCTCTGCTTCTCAGAGAAAGTCCTTCAAGGATGCAACGTGAGTGGGGCTCTCTTAAGCACAAAATCCGATCCAGATCCCTCACCCTGTCTACATAGTGGACAAAATAGAGGAAGTTCCCACATTAGACATCTCTCAACCAGAAGTCAACCAAAACATTCTCCAGTTCAAGGAGCAGACCCTAATCTACAGATTCAATGCATTGTGACCAAATACAAAGGATCTCCTTGATTGGATAGATTCAAACTAGACCAAGGATGCTTGTATTTTATTTTTCTCTAAAGGGTTTTTTCTAGTGATTTTTTCTTCTCGGGAAGACCTTCATGCTGTTACGAGTAAGGGACCTTGGTTTTGGGAAACTACAGGGCTCTTCATAACCCCCTGGTTCCCTGATTTTGATCCTCTAACTATGGTAGTTATGAAGGTGCCCATCTGGGTACGTCTTCCAAACTTACCAATCCATTTCTGGAATCAATCAGTCTTCAAAGAGATAGGAAACACTCTTGGTTGTTTCTTCTCCTTGGATGACACTCGCACGGAGCAGGGTCTTTTCACCTGTGCATGCGTCAGCGCCACCATTGACATCAGTTCATGCCTTCTCGATAAGATCAACCTAAAAATAGGAAGCTCCATCTGGACTCAGGATTTGGACTATGAAAACACAGCCTTCAGGTGTCGTCGTCACACGAGACACCTCCTTAATGCCTTCCCACAAAGAAAGCCCCAACAACAAAGGACAAAGAAGGCTCACAAAGCCAAAAGCTGGCAACCCAGGTTGTCCTCCTATGAATAAGACAATCAAGATGACCAGATTGAGAAAGATACACCCCCAGCAAAGCAAGAACAAAGATCCACTCCACCTCTACCTGAGGTGCACATGCAGGAACAGAGATCCACTCCACCTCTACCTATTCAAGAAGATGAAAGCATGAAAAGTGGCCCTCCACAAGGGCAAAAAAGATATCATGATCCTACCTCTTCATACTCTAATAAGGAACTCGTTCAGGAGTCCGTGGATGTGCTGCAACTGGCCTTAGTGTCCCCATCTTTAGGGGGATGGATACAAGTCAAGAAAAAACAAGGAAAAAAAGGAAAGACCTAAGAATCAACCCATTTCAGGGCTTTGATTTTCTTCTTCATTTTTTCCATGTCATAGCTTTTATTTCTGCTTCTTACTGCTACTTTATGTTGTGCCAATTCGGCTGAGAGTTCGTAGATCTTCTTTTGGCAAATAGCCACTCCATTCCGCCTCACTTGGCCTTTGGGTAGGTAGCGGAAAATTGTTTGTAGCATTTCTTCTTTTTTGGCAATACAAGGTTCTTCACTAGCTTACAAAAAAAAAGAATAAATAATTATATAGTCAATAAAAATAATAATAACTTATCTAAATATTTACTGAATATGATGTTCATAAGACACATAAAATTACCTAGTGCATTGTAAGACCAAAATGTATAACTACAAATTCATAATGTCCATATCTTGTCCTAAATCATGTCTTATGAATGTCTTCATCTTTAATCTTCACCAGATGATATCCAGACCTCGAATCAATTTTAGAAAATACATTTTTCCCTCTTACCTAATCAAACAAGTCATATATCCTAGGCAAAGGTCAGGTATTTATTCTTTATAGTTGTCTTATTTATTTGTATGTAATTTATACATAATCTTAATGTCCAATCTTTTTCCTTCATAGATAGGACTAGTGCTCCCTGGGGGGATACACTAGGTCTTATATAGCCTTTTTCTAATAGTTCTTGTAACTGCATTTTCAATTCTATCAACTTTGGGGTACTCATTCTATAGGGTTGTTTGAAATAAATGTAGCTCTAGGCATAGATCTATCGTAAAATCGATATCTCTTTTAAGATATAAACCTAGTACTTCTTCTAGAAATACATCTTTAAATTCTTGAAGTAATATAAATTATTCATGTTTTGGTTTACCATCCTCCATTAAATCTAACACATGAACCACATAAAGTCTACATCATTTTCTAGCACACTTCTTTAATTATACAAAAAAAAAATCTTATAAAAATAGCATATGGGGTACCTATTACTGTTTTAGACTTCCATCCTTATCTATGCAAGTAAAGGTTTTGTTAAAACAATATAGTGCAACTTTTTGTGCCTCTAACCAGTCCATTCTTATAAGTACATCATAGGAACCTAATGGTAAGATGTTTAAATCTTCTTCAGTAGAAATCCCATTTATTTCTAGATGACATGTTTCTATCAACTTAGTTATTTTCCCTTTAGTTTCAATAACTAATTGGACCAGCCACAATTAACTCTGTTTACCTTTCTATATCATACATGTTTCAACAAATTTTGGATAAATATAACTTTGACTAGAGCAAGATCAATCAAAACATAAATATATTTCTTAGAAATTTTACCTTCAACTTCGACCATGGATGACTAGTGGTTTTCTTTTCAATTCTCCAGAGTAGAATAAATCATAGGAATCCTTGCGACATCATTAATTGTTGTAGCTTCTTGACATTATGAATAGTCTTAGAATTGTCATTTCTTTGTGGGCAATTTATTAAAAAGTGTGCTTCACCACATCCAAAACACTTTAAGGTCCTTGGAAGGGTTCATTCAATTTCCTTCCTGCAATACTAATAGGTTTATTTCCGCTTTGAGATGGGAAGTTTTGTTGAAATTTACCTTTAATAGAATTATTAGCCTGGAAATGTTTTGACTAATTTATGAATTGTGAAGGTTTAAACCCTTTCCTTCTCTACTCAAAATTTTCTTTTTTATTTTCTTTCCAATTTTTTGGAATATTTGTTCTATGTTTATATTGTTCATAGTAGAATTTATCTGTTGTGTTTGTTTCCTACAATATTTTAGGTTCATAAAACTCGATTCTATCCTGATAAGGCCAAGGTAAACTACTTAAGAAATGTTGCATTTTCACCTTGCCATCTATAATGTATGGGACATATCTTAATTGTTCCAAAAATATATTATCCAGCACATCCACAATCATCTGTCCTAACTTAAGTTCATAAAATATTTAATTTTTCCATCATAATACCCCTTTGAAAGATATTTTTGCTTTAAGAATGTTTTAAAATGTTTCTAGATAATTTTCTTTTCACTAACTTTCCTTACTAGGTTAATATATTGCCACCATATGGATGCTTTACCATATTTCCACCATATTGTCACCATATTGAACTTCATGTTACTGGAGAAGACACATTTAGAAATATTTACTCATCCCTAGAAACCATGCTTCAACTTCCTCCCTTGTTTTCACCTCCCCATCAAAAGTAAGTGTTTTGATCTTCTTAAACTCTTCCTTCATCTCATCTCTAAATTTCTTTTCTTCCTCCTTTTATGAGATGAAACATTATATCCCCCACTAACTGAAATTTTTGAGATATTCATATCTTTATTAGACTCATAATCAATAGAGTTATATGTTCCATCAATACAACTTGAATCTTTACCTCTATGAGACCTCTTTCTTAAAGGACTTTTACTAGCACTATTAGAAATGTTTCCCTGTTTTTTTTGGTTATTTATCTCAATTAGATTCCATAGGGAAATATCATTTAACTCTTGTTGTTATTCCTTCCATTTAACCAATTTCTCACTCTCGGCTTTAAAAATATGTAGCTCTACTTATAAACTTCTCATAGGCTCAATCATATCTAAAGGAATTTCCAAATCTCTCTTTTCTTTTGACCTCGTCTCTGTTCCTATAATTGCTTGATTTACAGCTTCTTGAGGACATGGTATATCTGCCATAATGAAAATGATTGATATAATCCTTCAATATTTACTTCAACAACGTAATAAAATTGTTACAAGTTTCTTCTTCCATGTGAATATAAAAATATAATTGATTAGTTAGCTAATATTTAAGACATTATTAATTTCTTTTCCTTGATCCCATGTGGTCTCATAATGTTGAAACCTTGCTTTTATACCAAACTGTATATACCTTGTTTTAAGCACCGCATTAATACTATTAATTGTTTTTCTAAATGACTATTAAAGCGTAACTTTCATTGCCATGTCAACATAATAAATAGAATGAGCAACATTGTTCTATTTGCATATATTATGCAATATTTTTATGATATAAAGGCTATCTAAGTTTATTAAACATGAATGGTTTTGATTTTGTTTATGTTATTCAACCACAATATTGACCATCTGTAGCTCCTCCTTTGATCATTTGAAAAGTGCCTACTTCTAGCATGAAACTTGTATCATTTGAAAGGTGCCTACTTCTAGCTTGACACTTGTAAATTCTTTCATATCGATTTGTACACATATTAATGGTTTGGCTCTAAAGAATAATGTGTGTGTGTGTGTGTGTGTGTGTATCTTTTTTAAATAAAGGGTCTTTTAGCTCATATCATAGTTTTCTATTAGGTATCCTTATTCGGTAATTTATGTTTTTTGGGGGTTTTCTTACTTGTAAAAACCCTAGTACTTGATTGTAAATGTTTTACAATTGCAGACATACCCCATTTTAATCATGGGTTTCTCTTATTTTTCCATGTAATAGGAATATTACCATTGAACTAGGGTTTGTGATAAGATATGTGATTCTTACTAGTTGCCCTATGTTGGAATATTCACACCATCATTTTTCAGTTTTGCATGTCTGCATGCATCCAGTCATCACCTTGATGGTCCTCCCAGCACCTAGAGCTTGTTCCTAGCTCTCCAGAGCCTATCTATAGTCCCCAGTTGGCCTCCTAGCTACCTAAAGCACCTTCTTTGAGTTTATGCATGCCTAGTGTGCCTTTTCTCACCTACCACTATCAGTTAGAGCACCTTTGCTCACCTACCACCAAATATCACTCAATTAGGGCGCCTTTTCTCACCTACCGGGAGTTATCACTCAGTTAGTGCATGGATTGAGTAGTTGTCCCACTGATTGCTCATCCTAACTATTTGTATCTCCTAGTTAGCTATTTTTGGAGTGCCACTTGACCCTATGACGGCCTCATGCGCCCTCCTTGGAGTGTCCATTCCCTAATTTATGCCTAGATTGTTATGTTAGACTCAGTTGGACACACTTGACTAACTCTTACATTTTATGACTAATACTACTGACTGGATGATGTCTCCATAGTTATCCAAGCTAGACTTTGAGCTCAGATTCGAATGCCTACTTGGATAGTTTGAATCCTATATGATGCTCCATCACAGTTTATTGTAACACATTCTTTACATTCATTATTCATTGTATGATACTATTATTGTTCATTATTTTGTGTTTATGAGTGATTATTGAGTGCCTCCTTATCTTTTTCTTTGCAACATTCTTGAGAGCTTGATTGTGAGTTTGTTATAGTTGCTAGATCCCTTATCGATTATCACATGGTATCAAGGCAAGAAGCAACTATTTGAATTGCATCCATTGCAGCAGTTGCAGCAGCAATAGTTGCAACATTTCTTTGAGAAGCTATCTTTCACTTAAGCACCAGAAGCCTCTGAGTTTCCATGGCAAATCCTGGTGCTATTACTTGAATTCATTGGATAAATCCAATGAGGTATAGCCAGGTGTGAAGGACTTAGTCTGTGTCCTCAGTGTTCAAAAGGTAGTGTTCAGTCGAAGGTTAGCATTATCCATCAGCAAAAAATTCTCTTGTTTTGTAGGTTTATTCACTCGTTCAAATTCTTCTTCAACTATTCGACTTTCTCTGTTCAAGATGTTAAATTTTGAGCATTAATTCACAATACTCTAGGATCTTTACTGAGAGAATAACATATACAGTATATCAATGCATGACAAGCATCACAAGAATCAAAAGCATGAGAGACAAGAGACACAGAGTTTCCGTGGGGAAAACCCTAAGGTGAAAAACCCCACAACTTCCTCCGAGATAGAGAGAGAAATGGCTCAACCAAAGTACAATCAAAATACACTGAGATAGTCTCCTAGTAGCAGATGATCCTCCTCCTCACTACTGCACGATTTTCTGAGTGAGAGTGAGTTGCTTTTCCAAAATGAATAAAATAGAGATCTCCGATCTCTATTTATACTAACATTTTTGCCCAGTGACCTTATGGGGCCGACTTGTCTAGCTAGGTACATCCACATTATAATATATATAATTCAGGGTCGACCCCACATGGTGGTCTAATAACCCATCGGCAAGAACACACACTTGCGACACTTGTCAATCCACATGATGACACTACTTATAGAGGAATGACACATCTCTTATAAGGGTACAATAAATATATATAAAATACACAGATGAAATACATTTCGAAGTTACATATACATCAACACAAGATGGATCTAAAGCTCACATATTCCAACTATGTTGAGTGGAACCTTCATACTGGATGTAGGCCCACCACCTGCAGGTCTTCATCATCACTGGCCATACTGTGGAATTCTTAGGACTTATTACGTGCATCACAAAACCTGGCTACAGCATCCCAGGCTATTACGAGCACACAGCTCTACCTGTAGGATCTCCCAGTAGCACATTACATGTGACCCATCACAAAGCCTGGCTGAAGCATCCCAGGCTGTTACGAGCACACCGCTCTACCTGTCGGATCTCCCAGGAGCACATTACATGTGATCTCACCACAAAACCTGGCTGAAGCATCCCAGGCTGTTACGAGCACACAGCTCTACCTATCGGATCTCCCAGGAGCACATTACATGTAGTCCACCACAAAACCTGGCTGAAGCATCTGAGGCCTTTTTCATCCTGTCCAGATCTCCCAGGAGCAAATTACATGTGGTCATGGCAAAACCTGGCTGAAGCATCTAAGGCCTTTTTCATCCTGTCCAGATCTCCCAGGAGCAATTTACATGCCATAGGACAAAACCTCGAAAGAGCATCTGCCAGATATCATAGGGCACAAATTACATGCCATAGGAAAAACCTTGAAAGACTATCTGCAGATCTCCCAGGGCACAAATTATATGTCCTCCCAAGCAAAACCTTGAAAGAGCATTTGCCAGATGTCCCAGGGTACGAATTACATGCCATAGGCAAATGTTAGGAACCCATGTCTTTACTTTGTTAGTATGTTGTTGTTGGATGCATATGCTTTGTAAGTCGTCCCGTAGTATTTGTTGATCAATAGTTTGTGTTATTGTTGTTGGCGCATATGCTTTGTAAGTCACCCGTAGTATTGTTGATCCATAGTTTGTAACGGCCCATGGTTTTGACCCATAGTATTGGCGCCTAGCATTAGTATATAAGTGTGTGTTGAGACCTATGAAGGCACCGTAAAGTTAATTGTATTGAGCTTGCTCAAAGGAGGTTTCCCCCTTGAAGTGGCCTGTGATCAATATAAAAGTGATTATGAGTTCTGTCATTTCTGCTATTTCGCATATTCTTGTTAATTAATTGTTGCAGGTGCATCACATCTGGTATCAGAGACTCCACCCAGGTTCAAGTCACAAAACGGGTAGCAACGTCGGCATTGCAGTGTTCGCCCAGGGCTAGTACGGCGCAAAGGGGACACCACCGTACGAGCACACATCCAGCCCAAAGTCTGGATTGCGGAGCATGGTGGGATGTTAAGATCCTGGTGGGCGGCCTTCACTAACATCTCGAGGTTTTGGTGTAACGGTTCGTATCATCTGGGTGAAATTTCTGCCAAAAATTTTTTTTTGCATCTGTTGCAGGTTCGGATTTGGGAATAATCCCTATCCGCTTAACTATGGGAAGTACTTGGGAATAAGCCCTAAAACTCATTGTGAGGAGTACCACAGGAACCCCGAAGTAGCTGGCCCATTGAGAGGACCTACCAGGGAAAAGGGCAACGGCCCCTACCTGATTGACAAGTTCCCACCCGTGAGGTAAACCAAGAGCTGTCGTTTGTGGCAAAGCGGTTATCAGTTTTACCTGAGCAGTGGAGTGAGGGTACTGCCCAAATACGCAAGCCATCAGACAGCATTGGTGGCCGAGTGAAACCCCTAAACTGTTAGGAAGCCGCACATACCTGGGGTCCATATCTACTTTCAGCTGAACTATTGTCGATCACTACTGCGCCGTTTCAGATCCATTTTGCAAGCCATTTCAGATCCAGTCATTCGGCGCTATTCCAGATTCCTTCCGACCCGTAGCTGCTCCAGTCTGTATAAAAAAAAAATTGAGCCGTAGCCGCTCCAGTCTGGAATAAAAAAGAGTATAAAATTCAGTTTTTTCTCCATATCTCTCTTATTTTCACTCTGTTTCCCTTGAAATTTTCGGGGAACCCCTATCATCTTATTCTGCATATTTTAGTCCTGAGGACCCTATCCCCAATTCCCCTTCCCAAAGCCCACATTTGTCTATTTTTAGGGTTTGCCATAACTTCCTCAGATTTCACCCAATCACCTTCAAATTTTACCACAAAGTTCCTTTCTGAATTTTGCTTCTTTGTTCCCCTCTGCCAAATTTTCCCATTCTTTCACCCCGCTTCTGAAATCCTCACTTTTGCTTCCCTGTCTATCCAACAGTGTCCAAAACCTAGTCAAACCCCAATTACCCTTCTGATTTTTTCCCAAATCCAAATTTTCCTTTACTGAAGTAGTTTATGTTTTTCTTTTCCTACCCAGTCAACCGAAAAATTTAAAAAAAAAAAATCCTGGTTATGGTTGTCACTCGTGCAAGAGCAAAAACCATGGAGGATGCACTTGTAGCCATCCAAGCCAAACTCCAGGATCTGGATGAAAAATTGCTCGGTCTCCATCTTGAAAATTCAGCTATGAACAACAAACGGCAATCCAAGTCTTCAACAGACAATGGGTTCTCTTCTTCCAGCAATTTTCGTGGTCCGAAGCTTGATTTTCCTCGCGTCAATGGTATCGATCCAACTGGATGGATCTATCGTGCAGAATAGTATTTCAGTCTGCATAATACTTTTGATGTCAACAAAGTTCCATTGGCATCCTTTCATTTGGAACAGGAAGCTTTTCAATGGTACCGTTGGCACATCAAGGCTCATCCAGAGCCCAAATGGCTAGACTTTTTCCAGCTCCTTTTGCAACGATTTGGTCCTAGTGCTTTTGATGACTTCACAGGAGCCCTCACTAAACTTCACCAAACTAGCACTGTGAGAGAGTATCAAACCAAATTTGAGAATATAGCCAACCACACCGAAGGATTGTCTGATGACTTTTACCGGAGTTGTTTTATCAGTGGTCTCAAGGATGCCATCCACTCTGAGGTCAAAATGTTCTGTCCCAACACAATGATGGAAGCACTAGGGTTGGCTAAGTTGGCAGAAGACAAGATTGCAGCCCAACAACGCTCCAAGCCCACTTTTGTTCCCTTCCGAAATATGGGTTCTCAGCGACCACCTATACCGCAGGCTCCTCGACCGACTCCTATCAAGCATTTGTCTGAAACAGAGATGCAAGCACGCAGAGAAAAGGGGCTTTGCTATAATTGTGACGAGAAATTCACTCGGGGACATAGATGTGTTCAGAAAAAGCTCTATCTCTTGGATGTAGAGTCTCCCGCCTGCCTCTGAAATTGGTGACGAAGATCCAGAAACACTAGATGCTCCCGTCGACATTCAGGAACCGCCTATTGACCCTCCGTCTCAGGATGACTAGCTAGAGATATCTCTCCATGCTTTAGCTGGAATCACCACCCCCCAAACAATGTGGTTCAGGGGTTACTTCAAGAAGCTTCCTCTTACAATACTCATTGATTCTGGTAGCACTCATAATTTCATTGACCCTCGGATTGCCAAACAAGCTGATTGTTTTATCCATCCTTGCTCCAACTTTGAAGTCATGGTTGCCAATGGTGGCACCTTACCTTGCAAAGGGAAGTGTCGAAATGTGTGTATCTCTATGGGAGATTATACCTTGCGCTCTAACATGTTTTCCTTGCCCTTAGGCGTATGTGATGTGGTTTTGGGCGCTCAATGGCTACGCACACTTGGCCCTATCTTATGGGATTTTGCTGAACTTTGGATGCAGTTTTTCTTCAATGGACAAAAACACACATTGGCAGGATTACAACTAGGTTCTCTCAGCATCATCAGTTCACATCGCATGGAAAAACTCCTCAAGAAGAATTCACATGGTGTCATTGCTCAGATCCATTCCATCCAGATGCAACCATCAGTGGTCTCCACTACTCCTTGGATCTACAACAAATTCTAGATCGATATACAGGTGTCTTTGCTGAACCAGTGGGATTGCCACCTTCCAGGCCAGAAGACCATCGTATTCAGCTCCTTCCTAGCAGTGTTCCTCCCAACATCAGGCCCTATCGCTACCCATTTCACCAAAAAACAGAGATTGAAATGCTCGTTCGAGACTTATTGAAGCAAGGTATTATTCGCCCAAGCACTAGTTCCTTCTCCAGTTATTCTTGTCCACAAAAAAGATGGGTCATGGCGCCTCTGCATTGACTTCCGAGCACTTAATCACCTCACCATCAAGGATAAGTTTCCAATTACTATTGTTGATGAGCTTCATGGGGCTCACTTTTTCTCCAAGTTGGATCTTCGTTCTGGGTATCATCAAATTCAGGTTCATGAGGATGATATCCCTAAAACAGCTTTCCGCACACATGATGGCCATTATGAGTTTTTGGTCATGCCCTTTGGCCTCACTAATGCTCCTTCCACATTCCAGGCCTTAATGAATAAAATATTTCGACCCTACTTGCGGAAATTCATTCTAGTATTCTTTGATGATATCCTCATCTACAGTAAAACATGGGATGAACATCTCCAGCATTTGGATCTTGTCATGCAACTTTTCTCTGACCATCATCTCCATGCCAAGAAGTCTAAATTTGTTTTTGGACAGAAGGAAGTTGAGTATCTCGAGCACATTATCTCAGCACAAGGGGTTCGCGTGGATCCTGCCAAAATCGATGCCATGAACAATTAGCCGCATCCTCAGACACTCAAGAGCCTTCATGGTTTTTTGGGATTGACTGGCTACTACCGCAAGTTTGTCAAGGATTATGGGAAGATTGCAGCTCCATTAACTGCTCTATTGAAAAAGGATGCCTTCACATGGACACCTGCTGCTCAATGTGCATTTGACAAACTAAAACAAGCTATGTGTACTACACCTGTGCTAGCTATGCCCGATTTTTCCAAGCCCTTCACTATTGAGAGTGATGCTTGCGACAATGGACTTGGTGCTGTTCTCCTTCAAGATGAACACCCCATTGCGTTCACCAGCAAAGCCCTTTCAGGTAAGAATTTAGCTGCCTCTACCTATGAGAAGGAAATGATGGCTATTTTGCATGCAGTACAGAAGTGGCGCCCATACCTATTAGGGAATCATTTCTGCATCAAGACTGATCACCAGAGTCTGAAATATTTCTTGGACCAGCGTGTCTCCTCCCCGGCACAGCAGAAATGGGTTAGCAAACTCATGGGTTATGACTATGAGATCACTTACAAGAAGGGTAAAGACAATATTGTGGCAGATGCTCTTTCTCACACATTTGATGCCCAAGGTTCTCTTTCAGCTATTTCTATGCCTGTTCCAAATTGGTTGCAATCGATTCAACAGGGTTATGTCAATGACTCCTCCTTATCTCAAATCATCCAACGCTTGACCAACAACCCTTCTGCTGTACCACATTACTCTTGGGATGGTGCTTCTCTGCGATACAAGGGTTGTCTGGTGCTTCCCCAGAGCACAGATCTTCAACAGGTTGTCTTCTATGAACTCCATGCTTCTCCATCGGCAGGGCACTCTGGGTTCCTCAAAACATATGAACAAGCACGGCGTAACTTCTTTTGGTAGGGCATGAAAAGGACAATTCAACAGATGGTGGCCGAATGTGATACCTGCCAGCGCAATAAGGGTGAAACAACACTCCTTCCAATATTGCTTGAACCATTGCCCATACCTACACAGATTTGGACAGATATTTCTATGGATTTCATTGAAGGGATCCCTAAATCTGGCAGGAAGACATTGATTCTCATTGTGGTTGATCGCCTCTCCAAATATAGTCATTTTTGTGCTCTCAGCCATCCCTATACAGCCTCCTCCGTCGCTCAAATTTTTCTGGACCATATCTTTTGTCTTCATGGCATCCCTTCCTCCATTGTCTCGGATCGTGATGCGACTTTCACCAGTCATTTTTGGACAGAACTATTTCGCCACACTGGCACCAAACTGAAGATGAGTTCAGGGTATCACCCACAAACAAATGGTCAAACTGAAATTGTCAATAAATGCTTGGAAACTTATCTTCGTTGCTTCACCTCGGAACAACAACATCAGTGGGCAAAATGGCTCCCTCTCGCTGAATGGTGGTACAATACCTCTTACCACACTACCTCTAAAATGACCCCATATGAAGCAGTCTATGGTCAGGCACCTCCAGCTCTTCTTCCATACACCCCCACCAGTTCACCAGTTCAGGAAGTTGACACGGTCCTTCGAAACCGCGATCAGATTCTTCACATTTTGTGGGACAATATTTACATGGAAAGAAATCGCATGAAGCAACAAGCTGATCAGCACTGTTCTGAGTGCACTTTTCAAGTCGGCGATATGGTTTTTCTTCGTCTCCAGCCGTACAAACAATCATCCTTGAAACTTAAAGGGCGTCATAAGCTCGCTCCAAAGTTCTATGGGCCATATCGGATTCTTCAGAAGATTGGGTCTGTTTCTTATAAATTGGAACTTCCTCCTTCTTCCCGCATTCATCCAGTCTTTCATGTCTCTTGTCTGAAGAAAGTTCTTGGCACCAACATCAGTGGACAAATGATTTTACCTGAACTGGATAATGAAGGATCCATCCTTTTGGAGCCAGAGGCCATCCTCAATAGGCACACGCGTCAACTTCGCTCTCGCTCTATCACATAGGTCTTAATTCAGTGGCATGGCATGCAACCAGAGGATGCTACATGGGAACCACTCCTTTAGATTCAACAACAATTTCCACATCTAAAGCTTTGAGGACAAAGCTTTTTTTAAGGGGGAGGGGATGTTAGGAACCCATGTCTTTACTTTGTTAGTATGTTGTTGTTGGATGCATATGCTTTGTAAGTCATCCCGTAGTATTTGTTGATCAATAGTTTGTGTTATTGTTGTTGGCGCATATGCTTTGTAAGCCGCCGGTAGTATTGTTGATCCATAGTTTGTAACGGCCCATGGTTTTGACCCATAGTATTGGTGCCTAGAATTAGTATATAAGTGTGTGTTGAGACCTATGAAGGCACCATGAAGTTAATTGTATTGAGCTTGCTCAAAGGAGGTTGCCCCCTCGAAGTGGCCTGTGATCAATATAAAAGTGATTATGAGTTCTGTCATTTCTGCTATTTCGCATATTCTTGTTAATTAATTGTTGCAGGTGCATCACAGCAAAACCTCGAAAGACCATCTGCAAATCTCCCAGGGCAAAAATCACATGCTTACCTGCACAACCTGTTCCACAGCCACAGAGTATCATCTGATACTCATCATACATCATCCTGATGTACACATTATCACCCTAATCATCATCACTGCAACATCCTGCGGCATGTCATCTGGAGAAGCTCGTCATCCACAATCATCCTGATCATACAATGCATCCATCTGATGCTCACCAAGTATCTACCTGATACATATCATCACACATAGTGTATCCACCTGATACATAGACACATGATCCACACAATGTATCCATCAACATACATGATCTACCTGATCATACCTGATACATATCAATATACATGATCTACCTGATCACACAATGTATCCACCTAATACATATACAGATACATGGTCCAAGCATCCAACATGATGCATATACACAATACATACAAATGATCCAACCGATCATATCCAGCATCCAACATGATGCGTACATACATATAAATGATCCAACTGATCATATCCAGCATCCAACATGATGCACACATACATATACATATAAATGATCCAACTGATCATATCCAGCAGAAAATAGAACATCATCCTGATGCTCATCATCCAGCACTTACATCCACAGCCATGTGAAGGATCCTCCTTCCAACATGCTTGAAATGGCTTCATCAAATGTGTCCATCACTTCTTCCTCGAAGTGTTGTCAATCTGAAGAACGCCAAGCCACTCCCTGAAGTACTCGAACTTCACCCTGGCTAGTGGCTTCGTCAACACATCTGTAATCTGCTCGTTCGTCGCAACATACAGGAGCTTCACAGCTCCTGTCTGCACCATATCCCTGATATAGTGATATTTGATCTCTATGTGTTTCTACCTTTCATGAAACATCGAATTCTCGGACAGCTTCACACAATTCTGGTTATCACAGAAGATACCAGTAGCATCCAATGGGAGATCAAATAACTCAGATAGTAGCTTCCGTAGCCATACTGCCTCACAACTAGATGAACAAGCTGCAACATACTATGCCTCAGCTGTACTCAGTGCTATGCAGGACTGCTTCCTGCTAAACCAAGAGATCACACCTGATCCCACACTGAAGCAGCACCCAGATGTGCTCTTCCTATCTGCAGCACTGCCATCCCAATCTGAATCAACATAACCCTGCAGGTTAAACTCTTGATTCGCTTCATACTTGAGCCCAAAATCCATTGTACCCTTCAGGTACCTCAGAACATGCTTTACAGCAACTAGGTGAACACTCCTCGGATCCGTCAAGAACTAGCTCAATGTGTTCATAGCAAAGCAAATATTTGGTCTCGTGTTCGTCAGGTACATCAAGGACCCAATCATCTGACGATACATAGAGACATCAACTAGCTCAGATGAAGCATCGCATAGAAGCTTCAGATTCGATGCCATAGGTGTGGCCATGGCCTTGCAATCCATCATCCCGAATCTCTTCAGGATATCTACTGTGTACTTCCCTTGACCAAGGAAGATCCCACCTGCACTCTGCCACACCTCCATACCTAGGAAATAGTGCATCAGTCCCAAATCTTTCATATCGAATTCAGTAGCAAGCTTCCTCTTAGTATCTGCAATCAGTCTGTCATCTCCTGTTACAAATAAGTCATCCACAGACATGAGTAGAATCACAGGATTCCCTTCCTCAACCTTGTAGTAAAGGTTGGAATCCACTTTACTCTTGGTAAAGCCCAAACTAGATAAGAAACTGTCCATCCTACCATATCCGGTTCTGGGAGCTTGCTTCAAGCCATACAAGGCTTTCTTCAATCTGCACACATATGACTCCCTGTCATGTATTTCAAAACCGAGTGGCTGTTCCACATATACTTCCTCTTCAACTACACCATTCAAGAAAGCAGTCTTGACATCCATTTGGTGTATTTTCCATCTCATTGCTGCAGCCAGGGAAAGTACTGTTCTGATGGAAGTATACCTAGCTATAGGTGCAAAAGTTTCTTCATAATCTATTCCCTCTTTCTGAGAGAAGCCACGAGCTACGAATCTTGCCTTGTATTTCTCTACACTACCATCTGCAGCATGCTTGATTTTGTAGATCCATTTGGAAGTCACAACAAACTTCTCTTTAGGTCTTGGGAAAACATCCCAAACATCATTCTTCATTATTGATTGGTATTCCTCAACCATGGCATCCTTCCATTCTTTCTTTTCCGCTGCTTCTTCATAACTGGATGGCTCTTTGTTCATAATGTCACGGAGTAAAGCAACATAGCTGGTATGTGATCTGGTTCTCTTCTTTGCTCTGTGTTCTTCTTCTTGAATGCCAAATCTTTCTGCATCTTGAATGAGCTCTCTAGCCCATGCAGGTTTCCTCTTGTGAGAGTTATCCTCACGGGGTGGATCTACAGGTTCTTGTGGATCTTCAAACTCACGAACAACTTCTGGAACTGCTTCAGTCATGGTAGTGTCTTGAAACTTGGTTTCCTTAGGTTCTTCATAAACTTCGATAGGTGCCTTCCTTGATTTGATGAATGCTAAGTTTTCATCAAATGTTACATCCCTGCTGACATCAATCTTCTTGAACCCTGGAAAGTATATTCTGTAAGCCTTCGAGCTTTCACTGTAACCCACAAAGAGACCCTTCTTTCCTGAAGGATCTAGTTTAGTCCTCTTTTCTTTTGGGACATGAGTGTATACTGGACAACCAAATATTCTGAGATGGCCGACTTCAGGTTTCTTACCAGAAAAGACCTCTTCTGGTGTCTTGTTGTCCAATATCTTGTGGGGTGTTCTATTCTGCACATATACAGTTGTTCTAGCTGCTTCTGCCCATAGATGCATAGGTAGATCCTGGTCATGGAGCATTGCTCTTGCTGCTTCCATGATTGTTCTGTTATTCCTTTCTGCAACTCCATTCTGTTGTGGATTGTAAGGAGTAGTCAACTCCCTCTTAATCCCTGAATCACTGTGAATCTTCTTGAAGTCACCTGAGGTGAATTCTCCACCATTGTCAGATCTGAATGTTTTGATCTTCTTATCAGTTTGATTCTCCATGAAGGTTTTGAATTCCTTAAACTTATCAAACACCTCATCTTTGTTCTTCAAGAAGTATACCCAAGTCTTCCTAGAGAAGTCATCAATAAATGAGACATATTAAACATACCCACTTAGAGAACTGGATGACATAGGACCACATACATCTGAGTGGATGATTTTCAGGATGTCTTTTGCCTTGCTTTCACTACTTGGGAAAGCCTTCTTAATGTTCTTACCTTTTGCACATCCTTTGCAAACACCTTCATGTTTGGTCTTGATTTCAGGAAGACCCTCTACAGCCTTGCTTGCAGTTGGAAGTGCCCTATAGTGCATATGAGCAAGTCTTCTATGCCAAAGTTCACTTGGCTCCATGGATTCATGTACCATGGCATGTTCAGGCTGTCCCTTCAATTTATACAAACCTCCCTCTTGCTCTCCAATCACTACTGCATCATCTATGGTCTTTCCCTTTGGCCACATTAGGACTTGGCCATCCACAAATGCAACCCTCATACCTTTTGCATCCAATGCAGAGATTGAAAGTAAGTTCTTCCTGAGCCCAGGTACATAAAGAACTTCTTTCATCTTCAAAGATTTTCTAGAATCTAGGTTGTAGGAGGCTTCACCACTTCCTTTGATTGGGTATTGATAATCATCCCCAAGTTTCACCTTATGGGGTGATTCATGTTCAGATAGATTCACAAAAGATTCCTTAAACCCAGTCATGTGTTTGGAAGCCCCACTATCAATCAACCAATCATTACAACCATGGGAGATGGTACCTGTGAGAGCAGAGATTAGAAAATACTCTTCTTCACTTGATGAGTTATCATCACTTTCTTCCCTAGCCTTCTTCTTGGGTGGTTCATCATCCTCGGCAGCATGAGCATGAAACCTTCTTTTGCTGCCCTTCTTCTTCTTCTTGGAGTTGTTGTTGTCCTTCTTGTTCTTGGGACAATTTATGGAAATATGTCCTTTCTCATTACAGGTGAAGCATATTCTTCTTTCTTTGAAGTGATGTGAAGATTTCTTGGAGTGAGATGGTTCTCTCTTGGACTTCCCTTTCTTGGTGTGAGCTGTGAGAGCTTGATCTTCAATCCCCATCTTTTCTTCTCATGCCACAATCCTTGCTTCTTCTTGTGAGCATTCTTCCCATAGTCTACTGAAGGAGATCAACTTCTTCCTTGCACAAATTCCTTGGATAAAGGAATCCCATGACCTGGGTAGGCCATTTAGAGTGGTCATCACCACTTCACCATTCTCCACCATTTCATCCACTGCTTCTAGTTATTCCTTGATCTGGGAGACCCTTGAAAAATAAGATTGAATGGTTTCTCCATTCTAAAACTTTACACCTTTCAATTGGTTCTGCGGGGTCATCTTTCGATTTATGTTATTCCCTTCAAATAGCTTGGTCAAAGAGTCAAACATCTCCTTGTGTGTCTTTAGATAGGACACATGGGGTATGAGATGATCTTTAATGGAATCAGCAATGATTCTCTTTGCCTTGACCAAGTTCTTCTTATGCAATACCTTGGCCTCTTCATCCTCTGGGATAGGGATGTCTTCTTTCACATATGAGTCCAACTCATTTTCTTCCAGGATTAACCCAATCCTATACTTCCAAGCTCGAAAGTTATCAGCTCCTTCAAGCTTATCCTCAAGCTTGGTGTGGTGAGACATCTTAAAGAGTAATTCAAATGGAAATAGAAAAGATTTAGATCTTACCACTTGAAATGCTGAAAACTGGATCTGGTCCCGGATTAGGGTTTGTCGAAAAAACCCTAAAAATTCAGAATGTGAATTTAAAATTTCTAAAAGGATAGAAAGATGCACCTTGATGAACTGATCAGCCTGGTGCATTCAGAATTTGAGATCAACAAAGCTTTACCCTTCAGATTTGTCTTTTTGTCCTCCTGGGTTCACTAGGGAGAGCCCTGAATTAGGGTTTGAGTTTCCCGGAGATCTACCCAGCCAAAAATCTCGATCCAAAGCTCTAAACTTCAATTTTTCCAAGGAGCTTCCAGCTATGTCTTCAGATTTCAGAAATTTCTATTTTTGTGGAAACCCTAATTTTTAGGGGCAAATCTGAAAATGCTCAGAATTGAATTCTGACTGGACAGATAGATGCGCCTTGATGAGTAGAGTCAATCTACTATACTGCTTTTCCAAAATATGTGGAGAGAAACCCAATAAACAAGAAACTCAAGTTTCCATCACTGCAAAATGTCTTCTTCTCAGGTTAGCTCTGATACCATGTTAAATTTTGAGCATTAATTCACAATACTCTAGGATCTTCACTGAGAGAATAACATATACAGTATATCAATGCATGACAATCACAATAAGCATGACAAGCATCACAAGAATCAAAAGCATGAGAGACAAGAGACACAGAGTTTCCATGGGGAAAACCCTAAGGTGAAAAACCCCACAACTTCCTCAGAGATAGAGAGAGCAATGGCTCAACCAAAGTACAACCAAAATACACTGAGATAGTCTCCTAGTAGCAGATGATCCTCCTCCTCATAGTGCGCCACTTTCTGAGTGAGAGTGAGTTGCTTTTCCGAAATGAGTAAAATAGAGATCTCCGATCTCTATTTATACTAACCTTTTTTGCCAGTGACCTTATGGGGCCGGCTTGTCTAGCTAGGTACATCCACATTATAATATATATAATTCAGGGCTGACCCCACATGGTGGTCTAATAACCCATCGGCAAGTACACACACTTGCGACACTTGTCAATCCACATGACGACACTTCCTTATAGAGGAATGACACATCTCTTATAAGGGTACAATAAATATATATAAAATACACAAATGAAATACATTCCGAAGTTACATATACATCAACACAAGATGGATCTAAAGCTCACATATTCCAACTATGTTGAGTGGAAATCCAAGATGGCTCTCTTCATGAGATCCAAGAGCTTCACCCGAATACTCAACGGAACGATGGTAGATCCTCTCATTGCAGTTGAAAAGTCCAATAACTTGGATATGCTTGATGAAGCAGTTGGCCTCCTCCTTCTCTCAATTTATGAAGATCTTCACTTCCATGTCATCGATCTTACATCTCCTAAATAGGTTTGGGACAAGCTCGAATCTTTTTTTGGACAGAAAGATGATATGAAAGTACACAAATTCGAGAATGAACTCATATCTTTGAGTCATTACAGCTTCGAATCTATCAATGCCTTCCTCACCAAGTTCAAAAGCTTGATATCACGGTTGAAAAGATATGAGATAGTGAAAGAATACAAGCAGCTTATTCTTTCCATTCTCTTAAAGTTGGGGCCAAACTACTCATTTTTTGTCTCTACTTTCCAGTCAGCTAAGATGTCCATTCCAAAATGGAAGTTTCCCTCACTTGATGACTTCATCCAATCTCTTACTCAAGAGGAAGAGAAGTTAATCTCCATGGGAATGATCAAACCCAATTTGGATTTGGCCCTTACAGTTGTTGAGGCCAAAAGGGAGAATGGTAAAGACAAGCAAAATATTTCTGACAAGAGATCGAATGGCACAATTCCTACAGATACTCCATGTCATTTAGATGGAGCTTCGAACTCAAGGAAGACCAAGCATTCTCAGCAGAAAATATCCAAGTGCACATATTTTCTTAGAGGTTTCCATCCTGAGAGTGCTTGTATGAGGAAAGCTATAGATTTGATGGCTCAGTTACTTTAGAAGAACAATCTTCCTGTACCTGCATGTACAAGGAAGAAAGATCCTGATACTGAACCTTCTAGATTCGAAGACAAAGAAAGATGTCATTCCCTCATGGCAAGTGCATCAACAGATTCTTCCTTCATCATAGATTCAGGAGCATCAAGACACATGTCTTCCTACCAAGATCTCTTCTCCAATTTTGAAAGCTCAGTTGGCCCTTCCATCAAATTGGGCAATAATTCAGAATTCTCCTCTTAGGGGATTGGAAGAATCAATCTTGACTATGATTTCTTTTCTGATGTGCTTTATGTTCCTTCCCTTTAAGCAAATTTACTTTCAGTGTATCAAATGACTCATATTGGAGAGCCCAAAACAGTGATCTTTTCTCCAAATGAAGTTGAGGTACAACACATTGTTTCAGGAGAAATCATTACAAAAGGAGTTGCAAATCATGAGACAAAACTCTATGATTTTTCCCACTTCTTACCTCTCTCAAAGGAGTCTTCTCTTCGCTCTCATACTCATGAAGAGAGTAGACTATCTCATATAAACTACAAGCTAGCTCAAGATGTGGTTGAAGGTCTTCCAAATAACAAGATTGCTCGTGGCACCTGCAAAGACTGCTTGAAAAGAAAGGATCAATCTAAGAAGATTGAGAAAAAGAGGAATCTAGAAGAGTGTGAATGCTAGATCCAGATCCACAAGAACCTGAAGATCTAGCACCTTTTGGTTCAACTCCTATGGCCAAAAGGGCCATCACTACTACATCCACTAGTGATCTTGTTGAAGATCCATCATCATCAGATTCTAGTTCTTTTGGTAAAAATATCACCTATGATTTCTCAAAGGAAATATCATAGATCTACATGCACCTTCAGAAGCAGTTTCATGATGTTCCCACTTCATCAGATTCAGAGTTTGGAAGTGATGATGAGCTGGTTTCACTTGCTTCTTCACATGAGTTTTCAGATTCAGATTTTGAGAGTGATGATGAGTTTCAAGAGAGTGAATCTACATCACATGATAGTTTAGATTTGGAGTATGAGACATCAGCTTCACATGCTTCTTCACATAAGATTTCAGATTCAGAGCTTGGAAGTGTTGATGAGCTCCAAGAGAGCAAACCTTCATCACATGGCAGATCAAATTCAGAGTATGACAGTGAATATGATGAAGAGAAAATGCTAGATCCAGATCCACTAGAACCTGAAGATCTAGAAAATGCTAATGAAGATGAGGAAATGAGAGATTCAGTTCCACAAGAACCTTATGATCTCTCAACTGATTTTCCTCCTCTTCCAAGATGAGTAGCCACTACTCTCATATCTATTGAAGATATTTTTGGTAATCCAGCTGATCGACGGATAACTAGACCATATTTTTAGAATGGAAGGTTTCATCCTTCTCACATTACTGATCCATTTTAGCTCGATCGATCCTTCTTTGGGAAAGAAGGACACTTGCCTCCTTCAAGGGTAAGTGATGGCATGCTACTTTAGAAACCTTCAGTCTATTTTTGAGGGAGGGATTTCTTCCCACTAGTTTTTTCCTCTTTCCTCACTTAGTTTATTTAGATTGATTGTACGGGGTGACCTTTGGTCTTAGTCACCAGGGCCCTATTTTTTAGATTTCAGTTATTATCTCATAGTACAGCTTATGGGGGGGTGTTGGAATATTCACACCGTCATTTTTCATTTTTGCATGTCTGCGTGCATTTTGCATGCATCTAGTCATCTGCATGCAATTGCATGCATCTAGACATCACCTTGGTGGTCCTCCCAGCACCTAGAGCTTGTTCCTAGCTCTCCAGAGCCTCCCACCTACCTAAAGCACCTTCTTTGAGTTTATGCATGCCTAGTGCACCTTTGCTCACCTACCACTGTCAGTGAGAGTGCCTTTGCTCACCTACCACTGTCAGTTAGAGCGCCTTTGCTCACCTACCACCAAATATCACTCAGTTAGGGCACCTTTTCTCACCTACCGGGAGTTATCACTCAATTAGTGCATGGATTGAGTAGTTGTTCCACTGATTGCTCATCCTAACTACTTGTAGCTCGTAATTAGCTAGTTTTGGAGTGCCACTTGACCATATGATAGCCTCATGCACCCTCCTTGGAGTCTCCATTCCCTTATTTATGCCTAGATGGTTCTGTTAGACTCAGTTGGACACACTTGACTGACTCTTACCATTTATGACTAATACTACTAACTAGATGATGTCTTTATAGTTATCCAAGCTAGAATTTGAGCTCAGATTCGAATGCCCTACTTGGCTAATTTGAATCCTATATGATGCTCCATCACATTTTATTGTAACACATTCTTTACATTCATTATTCATTGTATGATACTATTATTGTTCATTATTTTGTGTTTATGAGCGATTATTGAGTGCCTCCTTCTCTTCTTCTTTGCAACATTCTTGAGAGTTTGATTGTGAGTTTGTTACATGTTATCACACAACTTGTAGTTGCCCCTAGAGGTATCCCATCCGGGACGGTAGAGGAGACAGGCAACTAAAGAGGTGACCCAAGAGATGCCACGGTTCCCAATGCAATGTGGGAGTCACGTCAACCGAGGCACTCTTCGCTTTAGGTCAAGGTATGACTAGACCAAGGGGGAGACCCTATACCCCAATCACAGTTGATTGGTCCCAAACAAAGGTTTCTAAGGATAGGTAAATGATGAGTTACGGAAACCAATGCAAGGCTAAGTGGACCTAAAGGTTAAGGTATGGTTGAAGGTGGTGTGATGGATAATAAGTGTTTCAACCTATGTATGGTTTAGGCTACTTGATGGGGTATGATTATTAAGTATAGTACCATGTGTTTATACAAGTGGATCTTGTTGCCTTGGGAAGTGTGAAATGTTTCTAGATTGGTCCACAAGGTGAAGTTGAGTGTGAAGATGGTACTATAGGCTAGATCTAAGTTAGATCTACAAGTTAGAGTTGGTTCTAGGATTACCCATGTGCTAGATCTAGGGTTGGACACTAATCCCAAGAAGTGCGCCTTGCTTGGAGAAGGACTAGTGCCTTGTTTAGTGGGCTAATGGAGTCAAGAAAGATGTCAAAGTGTAGATCGGGACACCTAGAAGCCAAGTCGAGTGAAATGGATGTGATCCAATGGTTAGGTCTTACTAGATCTAGGTTTTTGAATGATGACCAAAAGTGGACCACAATTCCTTGAAACAAGGAATGCAATCCCCAAGGTAGATCGGGGCAAAAGGATAGTCTAGACCTAGGTTTCAAGGCATGGGCACTCCAAATCTACGAAAATCTCCAACACCCACTTCCTAGAAGTGGTCCAACTCAAAACTCCCAAGGGGTGCGACTTTCTCAAGGAGAGGCAAAAAGTGGGTTTGGTGGACCATGCCAAGTCCAATGGCCACCAAAGTGTAGATCCGGGGTGCTAGTACCCCGATCTATGTTCCTTCAAAGTTTCAAATGAATCCAATGGGTAGATCTTGGTAGATCTAGGTTTTAAGGTGCCAAGAAGGTCAAAAGGGGGTTTCAACCCCTCAAAACATGGAGAGATGTCCACAAGGTAGTTTTCACCAAAGTAAGGATATGGGTATGTGTTATCAAGTGTCTAGTTGTCAAATCAAGCGGGATCTCACATACCCATGTGCTAAATCTAGCCCAACAAGCCTCTCTCAAGGAAGTGCGCTTTAGGTCAAGGAGAGCTTTTTGTCTTAGAAAATGGGTCAATTCTTAGCCAATCACCACCAAATTATAGATCCAACTAGGGGTGGATGCTATAGAGGTGGGTTTTCAATATCTTTTCAAATTGAGGGCTAGATCTAAGTAGATCTAAGAAATACCAAAAACAAGGGTTTTAATTTGATTAGGGTTTTTGTGATCTAGAAATTATGGAAGATTCAAGGAAGAGAAGATCATACCTCTTGGGACATACCTGGATGAAGAGATGAATGCTAGTTGAGACGAGGATTACTTTGCCAAAGATCAAATGGAGAATTGTTGAAGCCCTCTTGCCAAATCGATTTTTCCAAGCCACATGAGATTCCTTCTAACCTGTCAAGCCAAGGAGCAAAGCATCAATTAGTTTAACAAATTGAAGGTAGATGCAAACAAGAGAGAGAAAAACATAGAATAGTTGACACAAAGGAAAAACCACTCCCTGTCAAACCCAAAACGACTTCTTCCAAGCTTGAAGGGCAAGCCTCCCCACCAATTCGCACTTGTCAAAGTCGCCCTCTCAACCTGCAAATAAAGTATGGCAAATACGCAAGAAAGCTACAAAAGATCCTCCAGTGCAATGGACAATAGCATTTACAATCGAAACAACCAACATCCACTCCAATCCAAGCATGTACTCCAAAAGATAGAAATTTTATTCCAAGAGCCAAGAGCCAAAAATCTCTAGATGATTTTACAATGAGGGGGTCTCCTCCTTATATAGGATAATAAAGACCAAAACCCTAGATCTCAAAACCACTTTTTGAAATGAGTGGTTGAGATTAAAAGATCTCACAACATAATCAATGGCTAAGATGAATCCATAACATAATATCACATGGATCACTCAACATAACAATAGCGCCCTCAATAAATGGTACAATAGAGGGTGACGTCATCCCACAAGAGGGGTATAAAGTACAATAATCCACCTCATGATGACTAGGACATGATAAAATAAGCACATGGTGGGGCTAGGAGGTATAAATCCTTGCTAGCTCACCCCAAGGCACAATGAAATAATAAAAATATGTCCAATATAATAATAATGACCAAAACTGTCCTCAGAATCCATGACAGTCGAGCAGTAAATGTCCTCCTGTGATCAATCTAGAGATACCCACATGGTGAAAAATGACTGGAAGATAGTGAGATCAACCTGGAAGACCTCTGTGAAAACCAAATGCCAAAACCTTGCCTCAATTGCCCAAATCGATTTCCTCAGTGACCACTTTATCCCATTTTTTAACTGCCTCGGGAACTGTGAAAGTGCCAAAACTGCCTCCTAGGGTGCTAGCGCTGTCCATCTGAGCCCACCAGGCTCTCCGGGAGGGGGGATAAATGGTAATAACAAGTGGCTGGACCACCCCCTCCATCATCAGCGCCCTAGGTGAACTGGCCTCTCGGGGCCCCTGCTGCTCAGGCTGGGAAATCAGCCCCAAATCTGGTCAACAAGTGTAAAACTGCATCAATCACTGCCAGAAGTGCCCGGAACTGAAAGATAAGTGTCTCAATGGATCCAGAAGACCCAAATCCACTAGGAATGAGTACTCATACACCCTGGGTTGCCCTAATGGGCCAGCTGTAGGGTCCACCATATATGGACAATGTATAATCTGCTGATCTGTAATAATAATAACCTGCTGAACTGGATCAAACATCATCTGTATCATATGTCCATCATATGACATCATCATCAAACATGTGGGACCATAAATCATCACCAATAATCATCATACATGGTCCATATCATCACGGATCCCAAGAATATATATAATCAAGGATAAACCACATCAGTAGACTAAGACAATGCTTCTTTAATCACTTCATAGCTAAGCTCAAAGTATAAATTCCATTCAGTGGCATTAATTAAGTTAACATATTCCGTGATAATATAAAATTACTTGCACCCTAGTTCAAATGACAAACTTACCCATTGGACATGGTCAAACTGCTAGTGAAGGATGAAGGCTAGGAGCAAGGTTGGGCCAAGGGTTTGACTTGTCTAACTTAACTCAAAAATACTTTGGACTGGGAGAAGGGGGAAGCTACAAACTCTGTGCTGGACAAAAGAACACGGGGGATGGCTGTGCCTCACAAATGGATAAGTTGTTTAGAGAGTGCTTATTCAACTTTAGGCACCATGTCTACATCAAGTTGATCCAAGTTCATTAGGATCATTCAATTTATTTCCATGGCCTTTTTGGCCTACATAACCCTTCGGATTTCAGATGTGCTGAGAAGCACAACTAGTTGCAGCTTGCATCCAGGGCATGTTTTTTTATATATTCACAAGGTCAGCAATTGTTTAGATATAGCTTTTAAGAACTATTGCTTTTTGGACCTTTCTTTATACTCTTCGAGGAGTACTTTTAGCTTTTCATTGCTCTTGCCCTTTTTTTGTTTCCATGGGCGAATTTATTTAGTTTCCACAGGTAGAACATGAGCTTTCAGTTTTAGCCAACAACATCTCAAGTGACTAGGGGGAGTTCGAGCCAAGGCCTACAATCCAACTCACCAAAGGCAAGTTCTGTCACCAACTCAAAGCCGAGACACTGAATAAACAGGGATGCGGTCCAAACACAGAGGTAGAAAAATGGGGAAGTCCTCAGTATCAGAAAGTCAAATAAGACAAGTCAGGGTTTAAAGTCAAACAGGAAGGTCATGTATGGATGGAGACAAGTGGATATGGAGCCTACACTAGCAGACAACGGGTGTCGGGCAAGACCATGTCTATGTAAGGTGAAATACCAGTAAGTTTTGTTAGATGACCTAAAAGTGCAAGCAATTGTCCATTTTAAGGTTTACAGTTCATTTTAAATAGTTTGCCACATCAGGAATAATATACCAAGCACATGCTATAATCATGACTAAATCAACAAGCTAATAATCCACTGTTAGTGAGAACATATCCATAGATCATACAACATCATCATAATAGCAATCATCATGCATCATCTGAAACACTGCTGAAGTACATCTCTAGGCACTGAACTGAAACTGTAATGGGATAAGTGGTCACATCAGTCATCCAAACTGAACTCTCAAGGCTCAGCCTTGACACAAGGTCATATACAAATCTGAATAATATACTGCTCTGATCATGAGTGATCCATAATATATAGCCATGCTCTGGAATAAATGAAGCTCTGGAGTGTGCAGATATCTGTTGTACAAGAATAGTAGCCCTGCTACTATGGTGTGATAACATCTGGCTCCGGCTGGGACAAGTGCTCTAAGGGAGAGAGCGCTTGAGAACCTCAGAATCTCTGGTCTCGAACTGCTCTGCATCAATCTTCAATCCATCACTGCACCATCCTTGCTTTCAGCTTTCATCTTGCACCTGTTCCTGCTCTCACAAAAACTAGAATACCATCATGGAGCATGTATGGGATAAAAATAAAATAAAACTGAAATGAAATCTAATCTAAAACATAAACTGAAATGAAATCTAATCTAAAACATAAACTGAAATGCATCAAAATATAAACATAACTAACCATGGCATATATTATTCATTTATCATTTTTATTTACTGTGCAGGAGGAAGAGAGAAATTCTTCAAACAGGCAAACTTGCACAGGCAGCCAACAATAAAAAAAATGACAACTAAAATTTCTTAAATGCATGCAGGAGGAGCAACAAGCTTAGGAAGGAGCAAGACTCAACTCAGGCAGAAGAAGAAAAACGGGACCATACTCGGCACACAGAAAAAGAAAAATCACACAAATCCTACTGCTCAAGTGAGCTTATTCAGAACCTACCTAATCTAAACATGCAAGGCAAGGCAAGGAAGGTCAGGGATAATAATCCCTTAGCTCCCTTTGATTGATAGGGAGTAAGATGCGTTGGCCAGTCCCAGTGGTGAGAAAACACATCTCATCAATGCAGCGCTCAACAGTAAGTGGTCCAACCCAAAAGTCACCTGATCCCCTAGATCGTATATAGAATAAATCATTAGGTATTACGACCTTATCACCAATTTTGAACTTTTGATGATTCACAGATTGAGGGATGACTTCGATAACATGTTCAGGAAAAGGTTGGATATCAGAGGTGCATTGAGGTTGAGGTGTAACTATATTTGAATTCCTATTGGGAGGAATTTCATCAAATCTGGGAGGTCCACCGTCTAAAGGTACAACTATGCTACCAATCAATACTTCTCCTATAATTCTCCTAGGAGGACTTTCTTCTAGTGGGTGTATGATATTCTTTGGTGTTTCCCCTATGGTCAAAACTTTAGCTTGGGTTAGGGGTGGAGGGCTTTGATTTTCACTACTTCTGCTACTACCTTCTCCTGATGGGATAGGCATAATCATGTTTTCTAAGAGTTCCAGATGGTCAGCAGGAATGGGAATATGAACTGTGCTAGGTGCATTGTGATCCCTCATATCCAAAGGTGTTGGTGAAGAATAAGGTGTGTCTGTGGAATCCATATCCTCTTCACCACTAGGTAACTCACTAGGTAGGAGGAAACTAGGGTAATAAGGGGGTAAGTGTGAGTCAGTGGCTTCTTCTTGAAAAAGGGCTAGATTGTTCAAAGAAAAGTCTTCCTCAGGGGCATCATGGATCAAGGCATGTTCTTGCCAACTCATAGAGTTGTCATTCACCTGCCTCAAAACCCCATCCTCCAAGGACAAATGGGACAAATGATCAGGCATATCCGAAAAGTGATAATCAACTAGTTCTTCATCACTCTCCTCAGATGAGGGGAGGTGTGTTCCTTCATTGTTATTTGTCCAAGGAGTGATGTGAGGTAAGCCTTGTCTTCCTCTTTCTGTGTTAAGGTCAACTAGGAAAAGCCATTCATGTACTGTCCTGGGTATATACTCACCCCTTCTAATTTGATCAAAGTTACCCTCCGAAGTGTTTAGTTGAATGGGAGGTGCAGGTTGGTCAATGTTTGGCCCTACATTATTGGGTTGGTTCGAGGTCCTAAAGTTTTCTGACACTTGAATGGACTGAGGGTCAACTTCAATAATTCTTTCTTCTACCATACTAGGATCATCATCATGACCACCCATGACCATAAAGATACCCTCCGGTAATAACTCACCCTCACCAAAAGTGTTTCTCACGCCATCCTCATAATTCTCAAGATGTCCATCATAAAATGGCTCCCGATACACCCTAACCAAAGACCCATCAGAGTTGGGGATGGTAGCATATGATAAGTCCATCTGAAGATGTCCCCCTAGCCCAGCGGACCACTTCCTACAAAGGAGCATGCCATAGGCTGGTGGGAGATCTATAACTACTATATCCATAAGCATAGATATGTCGGGGCATGAAAACAGGTCAGCTCTCAGGTTTTTGATCAAGCCGAAAACTTTGACTGGTTTAGAGTCAATTCCACAAACGTTCCCATAAGGTCTAGTTATTTTTAATCCCATAGCTTCCATGACTTGTAAAGGCATCACATTCATGGAGGCACCAGAATCCAACATACAGTTATGAAGGAGGAGATCACCTATGCGCAGTGTAAGGTAAAATGGTTGATGACCCCCATTCTTCCTCTCATACAAGGCAGTTTGGATGTTAATGGGAGGGTCATCCTCTTCCTCAACCACATCACAAGGTGCTGGGTTTTGAGAAGATGGATCCTCACCACTAGTCGTGGGAGTCTCAGGGATACTCTCGACAAACTCTACCACTTTCTCCTTTATGGAAGGGATTTTCATTAACTCAGTGAGTGGAATGTTATGCATAACTTTGTCTAACTCTCTTTCGATATTGATATCAAAGTCATACTCAGGCAAAGGGATTGGTTCACTCACTGGATTAGGCAACTCTTTGTTTTTCTTTTCACTAAAAGGGGTAGGCTTTGGGCCATCCTTTCTTCGTTGATAAGTTTTAAAAGGAGCTTGGTCATTGTTAACTTGTTCAGTAGCATAGATGGGACCACTAGGGTTTGTTTCTTCTATGGTGTTTTCTTCATGATCAATCAGGATTCTTCCGAAGTTTTTGTCAAATCTTAAGTCATCAACCCAATTAATGTTCTTTGGAGAATCCGGAGTATCATCACCATGGGTGGTATACTCAGGATCTTCCAACTTTTGCTCTTCAGACCAGTTTATGATAGGAGGTTCTTGATTCATAGGGTTTCTTCTATCTCCTTCATTAGGTTTCTTTTGTTGATTCCAATAAGGTTTAGGACCATAGGGTTGCCTATATCTATCCCCTTCTCTGTTTTTGGCTAGGTCCCTAGTTAGGAGGGTTAAGTTTTTCATCATTTCATGCATACTCTCCATCATTTCATTTGGATCTTTGCTAGGTTCCTTACTTTTCTTAAACTTGGGCTCAGATCTAGAGGAAGAAGGTCCACTAATTAGGTCAAAGAAGTTTTGTTTTCCCATGGAGGCAGCATTTGCCTCAGCTTTCTTGGCATTGTCTTGGGCTTCCTTCAAATTATTAGGGTCTTTGTCCTTTAGGTGGTAACCCAGGTAACCTTCATAAGCATTAAGGTAATGAATCAAGATGGCTTGGTCAAGGGGTCTTATGTTACTTGGGATGTTGGCAACAGTCCTATCGAAGCGTTGGTTAAACTCATGGACAGACTCATTCTCTTTCTTTTTGATGTCAAAAAGTTGGTGTAAAAGGAAACGCCCATCTAACTTGACTGACCACTCTTGCTTGAGTTTATCGGTGAATACATCATATCCATTGATTGATGATGCAGGAAAGCGGTCAAACCATTTGCGAGCATCACCCTCCAAGGATGCAAAGAGACCCCTAATAAACACATCCTCCTTTTCAGCCCCATATGCTTCCATATGAGCCCAAACATTGTCTATGTGGTCCTCGATAGAGGTGGCACAGTTGCCATTAAATTTCGGGATCTTTTCAAAGTACTTGTCTGGCATACTATGGGGAGCACCCAAGATCTGAGAAAAGTCTAAGGGAGAAGCTCTAGCCTTATGACCAAAAGCACGAGCAACAGGAGGGTTGTTTTGGTTGTTGATACCGGAGTTTGACTGACCTTGTCCTGCCATTGGATTGATTGGGCTTGAACTAGAGTTGTGATTAGGTGATAAAGGAGGAACCGGATTGAACAAAGGGGATCCTAAGATACGGTTTGGGGAACCTGAGTTAACAAGTTTCCACAAGAAATTAGTTGATTGGGTTTTAGGATCTCTTTTGTGATATGTGAGTGGGGTTCCTTCCAAATGATTTGATTTACTTCGCGTGTTGTAAGGATGACTATGAGCTCGCTCCTCAGCGGAGTCACGATTAGGAGTCGCCAGGTAGATTTTTAAGCTCTACTACCAAGAGGTATGTCATTTAAAGTGCAGAAAGGTAGTGAGACACAAAGGTGTGTTGAACCAAGGTAGGCCCCTACCTCCCCGGCAACGACGCCAAAAATGTTATCACACAACTTGTAGTTGCCCCTAGAGGTATCCCATCCGGGACGGTAGAGGAGACAGGCAACTAAAGAGGTGACCCAAGAGATGCCACGGTTCCCAATGCAATGTGGGAGTCACGTCAACCGAGGCACTCTTCGCTTTAGGTCAAGGTATGACTAGACCAAGGGGGAGACCCTATACCCCAATCACAGTTGATTGGTCCCAAACAAAGGTTTCTAAGGATAGGTAAATGATGAGTTACGGAAACCAATGCAAGGCTAAGTGGACCTAAAGGTTAAGGTATGGTTGAAGGTGGTGTGATGGATAATAAGTGTTTCAACCTATGTATGGTTTAGGCTACTTGATGGGGTATGATTATTAAGTATAGTACCATGTGTTTATACAAGTGGATCTTGTTGCCTTGGGAAGTGTGAAATGTTTCTAGATTGGTCCACAAGGTGAAGTTGAGTGTGAAGATGGTACTATAGGCTAGATCTAAGTTAGATCTACAAGTTAGAGTTGGTTCTAGGATTACCCATGTGCTAGATCTAGGGTTGGACACTAATCCCAAGAAGTGCGCCTTGCTTGGAGAAGGACTAGTGCCTTGTTTAGTGGGCTAATGGAGTCAAGAAAGATGTCAAAGTGTAGATCGGGACACCTAGAAGCCAAGTCGAGTGAAATGGATGTGATCCAATGGTTAGGTCTTACTAGATCTAGGTTTTTGAATGATGACCAAAAGTGGACCACAATTCCTTGAAACAAGGAATGCAATCCCCAAGGTAGATCGGGGCAAAAGGATAGTCTAGACCTAGGTTTCAAGGCATGGGCACTCCAAATCTACGAAAATCTCCAACACCCACTTCCTAGAAGTGGTCCAACTCAAAACTCCCAAGGGGTGCGACTTTCTCAAGGAGAGGCAAAAAGTGGGTTTGGTGGACCATGCCAAGTCCAATGGCCACCAAAGTGTAGATCCGGGGTGCTAGTACCCCGATCTATGTTCCTTCAAAGTTTCAAATGAATCCAATGGGTAGATCTTGGTAGATCTAGGTTTTAAGGTGCCAAGAAGGTCAAAAGGGGGTTTCAACCCCTCAAAACATGGAGAGATGTCCACAAGGTAGTTTTCACCAAAGTAAGGATATGGGTATGTGTTATCAAGTGTCTAGTTGTCAAATCAAGCGGGATCTCACATACCCATGTGCTAAATCTAGCCCAACAAGCCTCTCTCAAGGAAGTGCGCTTTAGGTCAAGGAGAGCTTTTTGTCTTAGAAAATGGGTCAATTCTTAGCCAATCACCACCAAATTATAGATCCAACTAGGGGTGGATGCTATAGAGGTGGGTTTTCAATATCTTTTCAAATTGAGGGCTAGATCTAAGTAGATCTAAGAAATACCAAAAACAAGGGTTTTAATTTGATTAGGGTTTTTGTGATCTAGAAATTATGGAAGATTCAAGGAAGAGAAGATCATACCTCTTGGGACATACCTGGATGAAGAGATGAATGCTAGTTGAGACGAGGATTACTTTGCCAAAGATCAAATGGAGAATTGTTGAAGCCCTCTTGCCAAATCGATTTTTCCAAGCCACATGAGATTCCTTCTAACCTGTCAAGCCAAGGAGCAAAGCATCAATTAGTTTAACAAATTGAAGGTAGATGCAAACAAGAGAGAGAAAAACATAGAATAGTTGACACAAAGGAAAAACCACTCCCTGTCAAACCCAAAACGACTTCTTCCAAGCTTGAAGGGCAAGCCTCCCCACCAATTCTCACTTGTCAAAGTCGCCCTCTCAACCTGCAAATAAAGTATGGCAAATACGCAAGAAAGCTACAAAAGATCCTCCAGTGCAATGGACAATAGCATTTACAATCGAAACAACCAACATCCACTCCAATCCAAGCATGTACTCCAAAAGATAGAAATTTTATTCCAAGAGCCAAGAGCCAAAAATCTCTAGATGATTTTACAATGAGGGGGTCTCCTCCTTATATAGGATAATAAAGACCAAAACCCTAGATCTCAAAACCACTTTTTGAAATGAGTGGTTGAGATTAAAAGATCTCACAACATAATCAATGGCTAAGATGAATCCATAACATAATATCACATGGATCACTCAACATAACAATAGCGCCCTCAATAAATGGTACAATAGAGGGTGACGTCATCCCACAAGAGGGGTATAAAGTACAATAATCCACCTCATGATGACTAGGACATGATAAAATAAGCACATGGTGGGGCTAGGAGGTATAAATCCTTGCTAGCTCACCCCAAGGCACAATGAAATAATAAAAATATGTCCAATATAATAATAATGACCAAAACTGTCCTCAGAATCCATGACAGTCGAGCAGTAAATGTCCTCCTGTGATCAATCTGGAGATACCCACATGGTGAAAAATGACTGGAAGATAGTGAGATCAACCTGGAAGACCTCTGTGAAAACCAAATGCCAAAACCTTGCCTCAATTGCCCAAATCGATTTCCTCAGTGACCACTTTATCCCATTTTTTAACTGCCTCGGGAACTGTGAAAGTGCCAAAACTGCCTCCTAGGGTGCTAGCGATGTCCATCTGAGCCCACCAGGCTCTCCGGGAGGGGGGATAAATGGTAATAACAAGTGGCTGGACCACCCCCTCCATCATCAGCGCCCTAGGTGAACTGGCCTCTCGGGGCCCCTGCTGCTCAGGCTGGGAAATCAGCCCCAAATCTGGTCAACAAGTGTAAAACTGCATCAATCACTGCCAGAATTGCCCGGAATTGAAAGATAAGTGTCTCAATGGATCCAGAAGACCCAAATCCACTAGGAATGAGTACTCATACACCCTGGGTTGCCCTAATGGGCCAGCTGTAGGGTCCACCATATATGGACAATGTATAATCTGCTGATCTGTAATAATAATAACCTGCTGAACTGGATCAAACATCATCTGTATCATATGTCCATCATATGACATCATCATCAAACATGTGGGACCATAAATCATCACCAATAATCATCATACATGGTCCATATCATCACGGATCCCAAGAATATATATAATCAAGGATAAACCACATCAGTAGACTAAGACAATGCTTCTTTAATCACTTCATAGCTAAGCTCAAAGTATAAATTCCATTCAGTGGCATTAATTAAGTTAACATATTCCGTGATAATATAAAATTACTTGCACCCTAGTTCAAATGACAAACTTACCCATTGGACATGGTCAAACTGCTAGTGAAGGATGAAGGCTAGGAGCAAGGTTGGGCCAAGGGTTTGACTTGTCTAACTTAACTCAAAAATACTTTGGACTGGGAGAAGGGGGAAGCTACAAACTCTGTGCTGGACAAAAGAACACGGGGGATGGCTGTGCCTCACAAATGGATAAGTTGTTTAGAGAGTGCTTATTCAACTTTAGGCACCATGTCTACATCAAGTTGATCCAAGTTCATTAGGATCATTCAATTTATTTCCATGGCCTTTTTGGCCTACATAACCCTTCGGATTTCAGATGTGCTGAGAAGCACAACTAGTTGCAGCTTGCATCCAGGGCATGTTTTTTTATATATTCACAAGGTCAGCAATTGTTTAGATATAGCTTTTAAGAACTATTGCTTTTTGGACCTTTCTTTATACTCTTCGAGGAGTACTTTTAGCTTTTCATTGCTCTTGCCCTTTTTTTGTTTCCATGGGCGAATTTATTTAGTTTCCACAGGTAGAACATGAGCTTTCAGTTTTAGCCAACAACATCTCAAGTGACTAGGGGGAGTTCGAGCCAAGGCCTACAATCCAACTCACCAAAGGCAAGTTCTGTCACCAACTCAGAGCCGAGACACTGAATAAACAGGGATGCGGTCCAAACACAGAGGTAGAAAAATGGGGAAGTCCTCAGTATCAGAAAGTCAAATAAGACAAGTCAGGGTTTAAAGTCAAACAGGAAGGTCATGTATGGATGGAGACAAGTGGATATGGAGCCTACACTAGCAGACAACAGGTGTCGGGCAAGACCATGTCTATGTAAGGTGAAATACCAGTAAGTTTTGTTAGATGACCTAAAAGTGCAAGCAATTGTCCATTTTAAGGTTTACAGTTCATTTTAAATAGTTTGCCACATCAGGAATAATATACCAAGCACATGCTATAATCATGACTAAATCAACAAGCTAATAATCCACTGTCAGTGAGAACATATCCATAGATCATACAACATCATCATAATAGCAATCATCATGCATCATCTGAAACACTGCTGAAGTACATCTCTAGGCACTGAACTGAAACTGTAATGGGATAAGTGGTCACATCAGTCATCCAAACTGAACTCTCAAGGCTCAGCCTTGACACAAGGTCATATACAAATCTGAATAATATACTGCTCTGATCATGAGTGATCCATAATATATAGCCATGCTCTGGAATAAATGAAGCTCTGGAGTGTGCAGATATCTGCTGTACAAGAATAGTAGCCCTGCTACTATGGTGTGATAACATCTGGCTCCGGCTGGGACAAGTGCTCTAAGGGAGAGAGCGCTTGAGAACCTCAGAATCTCTGGTCTCGAACTGCTCTGCATCAATCTTCAATCCAGCACTGCACCATCCTTGCTTTCAGCTTTCATCTTGCACCTGTTCCTGCTCTCACAAAAACTAGAATACCATCATGGAGCATGTATGGGATAAAAATAAAATAAAACTGAAATGAAATCTAATCTAAAACATAAACTGAAATGAAATCTAATCTAAAACATAAACTGAAATGCATCAAAATATAAACATAACTAACCATGGCATATATTATTCATTTATCATTTTTATTTACTGTGCAGGAGGAAGAGAGAAATTCTTCAAACAGGCAAACTTGCACAGGCAGCCAACAATAAAAAAAATGACAACTAAAATTTCTTAAATGCATGCAGGAGGAGCAACAAGCTTAGGAAGGAGCAAGACTCAACTCAGGCAGAAGAAGAAAAACGGGACCATACTCAGCACACAGAAAAAGAAAAATCACACAAATCCTACTGCTCAAGTGAGCTTATTCAGAACCTACCTAATCTAAACATGCAAGGCAAGGCAAGGAAGGTCAGGGATAATAATCCCTTAGCTCCCTTTGATTGATAGGGAGTAAGATGCGTTGGCCAGTCCCAGTGGTGAGAAAACACATCTCATCAATGCAGCGCTCAACAGTAAGTGGTCCAACCCAAAAGTCACCTGATCCCCTAGATCGTATATAGAATAAATCATTAGGTATTACGACCTTATCACCAATTTTGAACTTTTGATGATTCACAGATTGAGGGATGACTTCGATAACATGTTCAGGAAAAGGTTGGATATCAGAGGTGCATTGAGGTTGAGGTTGAGGTGCACTGAATAAACAGGGATGCGGTCCAAACACAGAGGTAGAAAAATGGGGAAGTCCTCAGTATCAGAAAGTCAAATAAGACAAGTCAGGGTTTAAAGTCAAACAGGAAGGTCATGTATGGATGGAGACAAGTGGATATGGAGCCTACACTAGCAGACAACGGGTGTCGGGCAAGACCATGTCTATGTAAGGTGAAATACCAGTAAGTTTTGTTAGATGACCTAAAAGTGCAAGCAATTGTCCATTTTAAGGTTTACAGTTCATTTTAAATAGTTTGCCACATCAGGAATAATATACCAAGCACATGCTATAATCATGACTAAATCAACAAGCTAATAATCCACTGTCAGTGAGAACATATCCATAGATCATACAACATCATCATAATAGCAATCATCATGCATCATCTGAAACACTGCTGAAGTACATCTCTAGGCACTGAACTGAAACTGTAATGGGATAAGTGGTCACATCAGTCATCCAAACTGAACTCTCAAGGCTCAGCCTTGACACAAGGTCATATACAAATCTGAATAATATACTGCTCTGATCATGAGTGATCCATAATATATAGCCATGCTCTGGAATAAATGAAGCTCTGGAGTGTGCAGATATCTGCTGTACAAGAATAGTAGCCCTGCTACTATGGTGTTATAACATTACACTTGCTAGATCCCTTGCAGATTATCACACCCTAGTTCATGTGGCTAGTGGTTAATTATTGTGTGCCTTACACCAACCCTGTTAGATGAGTTTTGGGTTTTATTTTACTCAATAGATAACTTAAAAATTATTATGGATATTTTAGCCTTGTCAAAATTTCTACTAATTCTCCTTTATCAGTTGTTAGTGTCATATACTCTTAATAGTAAATTATTTTTATTGCAAGGTGTTCTCCTGGTTATTCAACCATCAGTTCTTCATTAGGTAACATTGTTTTCTATACTTCCCATGATACCATGCATTTTGACACTGGTCCTCAATTCCCTAATAAAAATTTATACTTAATCCAATATTTAAGGGTTTTGCATTTTTTCTTTTACTTTCCCAATAGTAAATAAGATTGGGTTAAATAATACAGACTTCTAGGCTAGCAATAGTGTCAAACCAAGTATTAACACAATGCAATGTTCTTCATAGAATTTTTTTTTGGACATAGAATCCAAGTTTAAGAAGATTTTAGTCTATTTGTTGAATGTAAGAGTTGATACAGAAAATTAAACTCATATTTGAGTTTTGGGTCTATGGTATTTATAAAAAATATCACAGTAATGTATTTTACATTCATACCGATTTGAGTCATATATAATAAGCTACATCACTTCCTTAATTTCTGATGATAGATAATCTAAGTGTTTCTTGTTATATTCCATAAATTATAAGAATGTTGTTATTATGACATTCAGTTGATGTGTAGTGAAAACTAGAGTCTCAGTAACACACACACACACACACACACACACTATTTGAACCTTGGATTCTATTTAAAGAATGTGTATGCATAGTTATTATTAAACATTTTTGGAATTATAAAAAATATGTGTTGAATAGTGAAAGTTTAAGATTTACTACTATTTTTTTTTGTTCCAACCTTTATTTTCTATGTAGACATGTACGTAGAATATTTTTCTTACCAAATGTTAAATCCATAATTTCAAAGAAAACTACCAAGAAATTCAAGTTTGTTTAATTACAATGGTTTACAATAATTTATTTATTTCCATACAGTCATAATTACATATATACATAAAACATTTATTTTACAGTCTTTCATTTCATATGCATACAAAAAATAAATATTTCTTCCATATTGATAATAGCTTCAAATAATTAGTTCATAATATAATCTAGCATAAGTTTTTGTACAAAATGGATAATAAATTGGCCTCAAACTTTTACTATGAAAATTCATAATAAAATTAATTAATAATTGTTGAATATTGTAACTTCCAAGAATATTATATTTGTACATTATTATTCCGGAGATGTTTCATCCCTCCGAGATAACCCTATCATGTATCCGGAGATGATTATTCCTCCGATGGGTTGTGGTAACTAGGGTTATTAGACCCACCATGTGGGGGTCGGCCCTAATCTTATATTTTAGGGGTTATTAGACTTCTCCAGGAGAGGTCGGCCCCATTAGGGGTTTTAGTCAGTTGGGAACCAATATAAATAGAGGAGGTGAGCTCCTCATTAGATACACTTGCACAACTCAGAAAAGTAGCGCACTTGTCTAGGAGATCTGCTAAGAAGGTATAGAAGGAGGGAGCACATCTTGTATTTTGGTTGATCATCTTATTGAGGAAAGCTTTGCTGGGTTTTCTACCCCATGAGGGTTTCCCAGGGTAAATTCTGTGTCTATCTTGTGATTATGTTTCTTTCAGTGATCTTGCTAGTCTATTTGGTTTAAACTTAACATGGTATCAGAGTTGGCCTGAATAGGACATCTTTCACAAGGTAAGAATCTCTCTCTCTCTCTCTGGTGAAAATTAGGGTTTCAGCAAAAAGTTGGTATTGTTGCATTCTGATTACATGGCTGGATAGCCCTTCTCAAAACCAATCTTTTGATACCTAGATCGAACTTTTTGGTTGGGTAGAACTCTGGGAAAGTCAAACCCTAGTTTTACCAAAAGTGCGATAAACCAGAAATTGGTTTCAGCAAAAAGTTGTTATTGTTGAATTCTGATTACATGGCTGGATAGCCCTTCTCAAAACCAATATTTTGAGCCCTAGATCAAACTTTTTGGTTGGGTAGAACTCCGGGAAAGTCAAACCCTAATTTTACCAAAAGTGCGATAAAACCAGAAATTCTGTTCCAAGATCCGGAAAAGTAAAAAGGTAATATTTCTAGGTAAGTACTACTCTGTTTCTTATCTCTTGGACTCCCCCAAGAGAAGATGGCTCCAAACACTAAGCTTGAAGACAATCTAGAAGGTATAGAGAATTTCCGGGCATGGAAATACAGAATTGGTCTCATTCTTGAAGAGAATGATCTTGCTCATTATATCAAGGATGAAGTTGCAGAGCCAAAAGGAGATGAAGCCAAAGAGAAGCATAGGAAGGATTTGATTAGGGCAAAGAGAATCATAGCTAATTCTATTAAAGACCACTTGATTCCCCAAGTGGCCTCCAAGAAGACTCCAAAGGAAATGTATGATGCCCTAGGAAGAATGTATGAAGGAAAGAACATCAATAGGAAGATGAACCTAAGGACTCAGTTGAAGAATACCAAGATGCACAAAGGTGAATCCATTCAAGACTACTTCTCAAGGGTCTCTCTAATCAAGGAGAAAATAGATGCCATTGGTGATACTCTTGATGAAGATGAACTTGTGATGACTGCTCTAAATGGTCTCACTAGACCTTGGGAATCATTCATACAAACCATGTGTGCCAAAAAAGAAAACATGAAGTTTGATATAGTATGGGAGGATTGTGTTCAAGAAGAGGCTAGGGTAGCCAATAGAGAAGCTCTTCTCAAAGAGGATGACCAAGCTTTGGCCACCCACACCAAAAGAGGAAAAAGGGGTCACTTCAGGAAAGTGAACCAACAAAGGTCTCAACCCTCTCATAGATTCAAAAGGAAAGGAGGAACAAACTCAGAAAGAGACCTCTCCACAGTCCAATGTTTTAATTGTCTTAAACTAGGACACTATGCTAGAGATTGTACCTTACCAAAAAAGAAGAAGAAAAGGTTTGTCCACAAAATACATCATGCACATATGGCAGAAGATGATAGTGAAGAAGAAGAAGGAGAAGAAGAAGAAGAAGAAGAAGAAGAGGAAAGGCCTCAAAAGAAAAGATATAAAGTAAAGAAAGAAGATCCAGAAGAATATGTCCTATTTTCTGCACTCTCTGGATTTGTGTCTCCTGGTGAAGGTACATGGCTCATTGGCAGTGGTGCTTCAAAGCACATGACAGGTCAAAAGGAAACTCTCTCAAGGATCGAAGAAAAGTCTTCACCACAAAAGGTATCTCTAGGAGATGATTATCAATATCCCATCAAGGGAATTGGTGAAGCAAGCTACAAGCTTGATTCTGGAACACCCTTGAAAATGAAAGAAGTTTTATATGTACCATGTTTAAAGAAGAACCTACTCTCTATCTCAGCACTAGATAAGAAAGGTTTTAGAGTGGCTTTCATAGATGGACAAGTACTCATGTGGTCCAAAGAAAAATCAATTAAAGATGTAGTTATCATTGGTGAAGAAGAAGGAGGTCTCTATAAACTCAAGGGTCATCCAGAAGCTGCCCTTGCTCATGAAGTTTCTAGCCCCAGTGAGCTATGGCATAGAAGATTAGCTCACATTAACTACAAAGCCTTACCCTATGTAAGCAAGGTGGTCATAGGATTACCAGATTTGAAGGCTGATCATGATGGCTCATGTAAAGGATGTAAGAAAGGGAAGAATGTAAAGAACCCGTTTCCTAAGAGTGAAACAAAGACTAAGAACATTTTGGAGCTAATACACTCAGATGTATGTGGACCAATGCCCACCACTTCTCTAAGTGGGTTTGAATACTATATTTCATTCATTGATGACTATTCAAGGAAAACTTGGATATACTTCCTAAAAGGTAAGAATGAAGTCTTTGGAAAATTCAAAGAGTTTAAGGCTCTAATAGAAAATCTCTCAGAAAAGAGAATCAAGATTCTCAGAACAGATAATGGAGGAAAATATACTTCAAAGGACTTTGAATACTTTTGTAAAGAAGATGGAATTAAGAGGGAACTAACCACTCCCTACAATCCCCAACAAAATGGGGTGGCTGAGAGGAAAAATAGAACTATCATGGAAGCTGTAAAGACTATGATACATGACCAAGATCTTCCCATGTATCTATGGGCTAAAGTAGCTAAGACAGCAGTATATGTGCAAAATAGACTATCTCATAGTGCTCTTGATTTCAAAACTCCAGAATAAGTGTTTATAGGAAAGAAGCCTGAGGTAAGTCATCTTAAAATATTTGGGTGTCCTTTGTACATCCACATTCCAAAAGAAAAGAGAACCAAGTTGGATCCTTCTGGTAAGAAGGGAATATTTGTTGGTTATTATGAATCATCCAAAGCCTTCAGAATTTACATACCAGGTTTTCATTATATAGAAATAAGTAGAGATGTAACATTTGATGAAGAAGCAGCTCTCAAGAAATCCAGGAAGTGCCAACTTGAACAAATCTATGAAGAAGATACATCTCCTAGAATCACAAAGGCTGTGCACATCCCTAAAGATGATTCACCAGAGGATCATGACATATTGGAACCACAAGAACCTCTTATTACAGATTTATCTAAGAAAAGAAGGCCAACATGGGCTAGAGATATTATTCAAGGAGCTGAAATATATGGAGCTCCTGAAGGCTCCACTAGAGAAAGAAAGAAACCAAAGCTAGTGTCCAACTATATGGCCTTGATGTGTGATCTTGTGGATCAACAACCCTCTAGATATGAAGAGGCAGCTCAGAAGAAAGAATGGATAGAAGCAATGATAGAAGAATATCAGTTAATAATGAAAAATGATGTTTGGGATGTAGTTCCCAAACCAAAAGATAAAAGTGTGGTTTCTTCCAAATGGAATTTCAAGATAAAACATGTTGCAGATGGTAGCATTGAAAAATATAAGGCAATATTTGTTGCCAGAGGATTCTCTCAGAAGGAGGGAATTGACTATGAAGAAACATTTGCACCAGTTGCTAGGTATACTTCAATTAGAACTATCATGGCACTTGCATCTATGATGAAGTGGAAATTACACCAAATGGATGTTAAGACAACTTTTCTGAATGGTGTAATTGAAGAAGAGGTGTACATAGAGCAACCCCAAGGGTTTGAGGTTAAAGACGGGAGAACTCATGTATGCAAACTGAAAAAGGCATTATATGGGTTGAAGCAAGCTCCCAGGGCTTGGTACGGAAGGATTAACAATTTCTTAACAAGCATGGGCTTTACCAAGAGTAAAGCTGATCTAAATCTTTATCTCAAAGTGATGAATGATGAACCAGTTATACTGTTGTTATATGTAGATGATCTATTTCTAACCGGAAATGAGAAACAAATTATTGAAAGCAAGAAGAAGCTTTCTTCAGAATTTGAGATGAAATATCTCGGATTAATGCACTACTTCTTAGGTCTAGAAGTATGGCAAGAACCAAAAGGAATCTTTCTAAATCAAGGTAAGTATGCTGTGGAGATTCTAAAAAGGTTTGATATGTTGGAGTGTAAACCCATGGCCACTCCCATGGACTCCAACTTGAATTTATTAGTGAATGACTCATCAGAATTAGTGGACCTAACTCTATATAGACAAATCATTGGGTCATTGATGTATTTAACAAATACTAGGCCAGATATATGCTTTGCTGTAAATACCCTAAGTCAGTATCTAGTAGAACCTAGAAAGGTTCATCTAATAGCTGCAAAGCATGTAATGAGGTACCTAAAAGGTACATTAGATTTTGGTCTATATTATCTTGGAGATCATGAACTCAGATTACATGGTTACTCAGATTCTGATTGGGCAGGAAGTATCTCAGATATAAAGAGTACTTCAGGTGGATGTTATGGTCTTGGATCTGCCATGATCTCATGGTTCAGCAAGAAACAATCTAGTGTGGCCATCAGTACTGCTGAAGCAGAATATATAGCTGCCTACTCTGCCAGCTGTAAAGCAGTATGGCTTCGGAAGCTATTATCTGGAGTGTTTGACTTAGAAATGGATCCCACTATGATTATGTGTGATAATCAAAGCCGCATTAAGATGACAGAAAATCCTGTATTCCACGATAAGTCAAAACACATAGAGATCCGATACTTTTATATACGAGATATGGTACAGAGAGGAGCCATCAAGCTCGAGTATGTGAGCACTGAGGATCAAATTGCTAATATCTTGACCAAACCTCTGTCTCGAGTGAAATTTGAATACTTCCGAGACAAGCTTGGTGTGGTTCAAAAGGACCCTCCTCGAAAGGGGGAGTAGTATAGTCACTGATGACAAGATTGTCTCATCAATGATGAGGTTACCTGCTCACTACACCTAGTTACTTAGAAATATTTAGATTTAGGACTCTTATACTTAGAATACTCAGTTTTACTTATACATGTTTTTGATGATAGATGTATTAGTGAGAATACATGCTTTTGATGATAGATGTATTGGTGAGAATACATGCTTTTGATGATAGATGTATTGGTGAGAATACATGCTTTTGATGATACATGTATGTACTTGTATGGTGAAGAATACTTGTACTTGTATTGATGAGAATACATGTGGGTATTGCATCATCCTTGAACACATGTTCTAAAGTGAGTCGTAGACAGGTGTCTCCGAGAAAGAAGAGGGATTGCATCATCCTTGAACACATGTTCTAAAGTGAGCCATAGACAGGTGTCTCCGAGAAAGAAGAGGGATTGCATCATCCTTGAACACATGTTCTAAAGTGAGCCATAGACAGGTGTCTCCGAGAAAGAAGAGGGATTGTATCATCCTTGAACACTTGTTCTAAAGAGAGCCGTAGATGTATGTCTTCGAGAATGAAGTCCTTGGTGGACATGATAGGATTGGATCATCCCTGGACTTTAGTCCTAAAGAGAGCCGTAGACATGATGTCTCTGATAATGAAGTCCTGAATGAACAGGTAGGGGATTGTATCTTCCCCGGACTGCGGTCCCAGAATTGAGCTGTAGACATGATGTCTCCGATAATGAAGTCCTGAATGAACAGGTAGGGGATTGTATCTTCCCCGGACTGCGGTCCCAGAATTGAGCTGTAGACATGATGTCTCCATAATGAAGTCCTGAATGAACAGGTAGGGGATTGTATCTTCCCCGGACTGCGGTCCCAGAATTGAGCCGTAGACATGATGTCTCCGATAATGAAGTCCTGAATGAACAGGTAGGGGATTGTATCTTCCCCGGACTGCGGTCCCAGAATTGAGCCGTAGACTGGGTCTCCAATAATAAAGTCCTGAATGAACAGGTAGGGGATTGTATCTTCCCCGGACTACGGTCCCAGAATTGAGTCGTAGAATGGGTCTCCGATAATGAAGTCCTGAATAAAAAGGCAGGGGATTGTATCTTCCCCGGACTGTGGTCCTAGAATTGAGCTGTAGACTGGGTCTTCGATAATAAAGTCCTGAATGAACAGGTAGGGGCTTGTATCTTCCCCAGAATTTGGTCCTAGAATTGATCTGTAGAGTGATGTCTCCGAAAAACTGAAGATAGGATTACATCATCCCTAGACATGAGACTTGTCTTAAAGGTACATGTGAGGACTGCATCGTCCATGAACTGGGTTCAAAATGTACATGATGGGATTACATCGTCCCTAGACATGAGACTTGTCTTAAAGTGATGAGGACTGATCATCCTGGAACTTGATTGGATTGTATCACCCATGGACCTATGTCCTAAAGAGAGCAGGATTGATCATCCTGTAATATGATCGTATGTACTGATGACATTACTGATGATCGTGTGATGACGATGTTGATGATCGTGTGATGACGATGCTGATGATCGTGTGATGACAATGCTGATGATCGTGTGATGACGATGCTGATGATAGTGTGATGACGATGCTGATGATTGTGTGATGACTATGTTGATGATCGTGTGATGACGATGTTGATGATCGTGTGATGACGATGCTGATGATCATGTGATGATGATGCTGATGATCGTGTGATGACAATGCTGATGATCGTGTGATGATGATGATGATGATCGTGTGATGATGATGTTGATTATCATGTGATGACGATGCTGATGATCGAGTGATGACGATGCTGATGACATTGATGTTCCAGTAACTGGTTGAGTTACTGATGATGAATTGAAGAAAGCTTCTGATGATTTATAGATGTATCATGTATGATGTAGTCAATGACTCCTTGCTCCTGCAGACGTTGTTATAATATACTTCTCGTTAAGGGGGAGTGTTGAATATTGTAACTTCCAAGAATATTATATTTGTACATTATTATTCTGGAGATGTTTCATCCCTCTGAGATAACCCTATCATGTATCCGGAGATGATTATTCCTCCGATGGGTTGTGGTAACTAGGGTTATTAGACCCACCATGTGGGGGTCGGCCCTAATCTTATATTTTAGGAGTTACTAGACTTCTCCAGGAGAGGTCGGCCCCATTAGGGGTTTTAGTCAGTTGGGAACCAATATAAATAGAGGAGGTGAGCTCCTCATTAGATACACTTGCACAACTCAGAAAATTAGCGCACTTGTCTGGGAGATCTGCTAAGAAGGTAGAGAAGGAGGGAGCACATCTTGTATTTTGGTTGATCATCTTATTGAGGAAAGATTTGCTGGGTTTTCTACCCCATGAGGGTTTCCCAGGGTAAATTCTATGTCTATCTTGTGATTATGTTTCTTTCAGTGATCTTGCTAGTCTATTTGGTTTAAACTTAACAATAATGAAGTAGACAAACTTATGTAATTTTCCAGAATCCAAGATATCCAAGAAACTGACTTGGGAAAGTCCATGAAGCACCCAATTGTAGGCTATCTGAAGACACTTAATCTTTATGCCTCAATAACCACCCCCAAACCAAACCATGATACCAAGACGAAGTAGGGTTTTCGGGTCTCTAAGTTTTCCCCAAGTAACCTTAATTTATAGAAATCAAACGCTTTAACCAGGTAAGTATCCTCAACATTTTCCATACCTAGCACACTCAGTCCTCATAACAGTATGCATTTAGGGAGTCTTATAATTCTTGGTTCATACTTGTCAAGGTAACATTTTTTACCAATCTACAAAACTTAACAAAAAGGCACTCATGTTCCATGCATCACACAACACTACCCATTAATCTTTAATGTGATCATAGAGAGTCCTTTTTCCTATCAGTAATATTGAACTTGAATAGGTCCTTATAACAGCTCTCTGTTACAAGTTAATGACATGATTGGTTCACCTTTTTCTCTTTAGGTTTCTTCTTTTCCCCCCAACTACTTGTCTCTCCTTACTACCTCTCTCAAATTTTCCCCACATTTGGATAAAAGATAACCCTTCCCCCTCTTGAGTTCTAACTTGTTATCAATGATATGGGAACATCCTCCATAAATTTTTGGAGACATGGCTATATTTTAGGAAACAGAGATTTTTACCACTTCCGCAGTTAAGGAAAAAGGGTTCAAGTAGGTTGACACTTGTACTTCTAGAACCTACACTATCTTCCCCACCCGTAGTATCATGGTTCCTTATTATTTCATGTCTACCCATATATCCTTGGATATGTGTATTAAATATGTTTGAAAATATTTACAATTTACACCATCATTTTAATAATGTCTTATGGTGCATTATTTCCAATGTCATAAAATGTCTTAACTAAATTAATTAACATCTATCTTAAAATAATGTTTAATTCGAAGGGTAATCTTTTGGGATATTACAAATTTATAGCCAGACATAAAAGTAAATAACTAATTTATGACTTGGCAATGAAATTGGAGATTCTATCGAATTTGGTTCATGCCAAGCCTATTCTCTCAAGCAATCTCATTTGCCTCAACCATATCTACATCAGGATGGGAAGGAGTCCCCTCACCAACATATTAGTCAGTATCTACAAAATAGTTGACAACAATTAGAAATTTAAACAAAATATTATAGTCATTAACATTTTCAATAAATACAAAAAAAAATGCAACTAGAATAATCAAAATATTGCAATAATATTACCCTTTTTCTATGGTGGCTCAACTATACTAAATAAGAGGTTTTGATGCCTCTTCTAGTACATCCTTGCATCTGGACTTTACACAAGTTCAAGGATGTGATAATACTCACTACCTAACATAGTGATGGCATATTCATCCACCACCCTAATAGTGACTCCAATTGGACCTTCTTCGAGAACAATAATCCCCACATGTGCATACGCATACTAGTCATATTCTTCAAAGGGTGGAAGCCATATGATGGTTGATTCATCATAAATCTATAAAATAATAACCAAAATGGATATGAAGTAAAAAGTAATAGTTGTATCCTTTCCAACATGCTATGACATTTATCCAAAGAAATACAAAACTACCATAGAAAAATAGTTGACTATCTGATCAATCTAGGCCACTGAAAATGGAATCTATATAATACAACATAGGGCAACTAATGCATTGCTCATAAGTGGTGTGGTGTTCTAGTGTGTTGATGGTAAGTAACAAGCACCTAACTTCCTCATATCCAAATGAATTTAAGTGCGGTCACCCCCCAATAACCTAGAGGTCACTGGAGTCAATAATTTTTAGACTAACATATCTCTAGGAATTTTCCAACTAGATCTCTCCTACAATACCAAGTAACATAGTGAGGAGATGGGTAAAATATTCTCCCCTTCTAGATAGGCCAGTGATGAAATAAGAATCCTCCTTTGTGAGTGAGTACCATAGATCAAAGATCAACCTTGAATTTGTTTTTTTCCAGAATCTAAGTGACGGTTAGTTGGCACAATAGATCATTATTCCCCTTAAGGGATTTCCTAAAAAAACTTAAGGAGTCCAACATATGTTAAAAGGAGTTTATTCTTGGTCATAGTTGAATGAGGAAACAACTTCCGTCTCCCTCTTATGGAATTCATATACATGCATTAATTTGTACATGTTGGCTCTCTATTGTTATGTCGACCCCTAATTCGAAGACAAACCTCATTAAAAAATATAGTATAAAATAGGAAATTTATAAAAAATTACCATTCATAATATTCATTCAATATTAGTTTTAAATTTGGTGCATTAAAAATTTGTTAAACACTCCAATGTTCCCTATTTCAATGAAGCACACATTCTCTATTGTTCCTATTGTTTTAATATCCACTGTCTACAGTGTTATAAACTTCCATATTTATATTGGTGTGTTCCTATGAATAACACATTCTAAATTCATGTTTCCTAACCATGCTAACATGCCTTGGAGTGAGGCACATGCCCTACCTATGCAGTGCACTTACAATGTCTAATAGAATGGTCTACAATGTGTGTAGCCATCCCCAAATGCACCAATGCAAGCAATGAATTGAAAAACACTAATGAATGCATGAGAGAACCTATAAACTAGTGTATGTAGTTGTCAACTTTAGTGCCTATGGAAAAATATATATCACCACTACATGGTGCTACTAGTCCTCGTCAATGTACTACAAATAGTAGGTACAACCAAATGTCAAGCAATGCATAAAAGTGAAATAGTAGCACCAATGGTGGTGCATTTAGTGTAATGCCTCGTATGTTGAGCCCCATACATATGTAATAATAGTTATTATTGTGTCTCAAGGTGTCGGAACAAGGGTCTTTAATGACCTAGAGACATTATTATTTTATAAATAATTAAGTAATAAAAACAATTAGCACACTGGAGACCACAAAAGAGTATGGGAGGAATAGATCCACAACGTGAGGGGGAATGGGGGCATTCCTAGCACTTTAGAACTTGTTTGGTTGAGCTTAGGCCATATTTATTCCTTGGTGGATTTATTAGTTGATGATCACCCAAACATTAGACAATGGACCCAACTTTTGATTATTTTAGCCTATGTTGGTACTATTGAGCCTAATTCATGATTTAGTGGACCTCCCTTGGTGAATGCACCCTCCTTGGTGCTTGGGTGGATTAAAATTCTTGATTGATCCCGTTTGGTGGTTGTGTAACTCCTTTTTGGAGGTTACACTTTATTTTTTAACTCCCACTTGCACAAGTGTTCCCTCACTATCTATTTTTAGACTTGGTTTGTGTAACCCCTCCTTTGTAATTTTGGGAAGATGCTTTGGCTTATGTAACTCCTCACCTCACTATTTTGAATTCATCTACATGGATGAAGTGTACACACATGAATTTGAGTTGGGTGGAGTGACTTGGAGCCACTCTCCTTGAAATTTGAATTGCTTGGGTTGGATTCGAGTTAGTCTCTTGTGGTTGAGTTAACCCCCCTTTGGTTGACTCAAGTTGGCTTACCTTAGTATGATTTGACCCCCTTGGGTTTGAATTTCCTTCTTTGGTATATAAATCCATGGTTGATTGTTATACCTCAAAGTCCCACTTTGGGTACTGTTTCACCTCGTCATGGTTTATCCCCATGTGAAACCCAACGACGCTTCCTCCTAATGAACGTCAAAACTTACTCCTACCTATTTGGTCCTCTCTTTGGCCTTCCTTGGAATCCCTAGATCCAAATCCAACTTGTTTGAGTTGAGTGCCACATCATCAGGTCAAAATGCCACCTCATTTGGCCCACTTTACTAGAATTTCCGCGCCCTGCTAGTGGTGCAGGACGCGAAAATTCCCCTTTTTCACATTTTGCATACCTACAGGGGTGCGAAAATTTCAACTTAATCACACCTTGCTCAGCTCTTGGTGCTTGAAAATTTCCTTCCAACCACATTTATCATGGATCTTGGATCTTATCTGCAGGATATTTTCATGGGATTGAGAGTTCCCTTCGAATTCTCACTTACCTTCCCTCTTTGGTCTGGTTCAACCTCCTTGATCCACCATTGTCTCTCCTAGATCCACCTTCCTCTCCTAGTAGTTAGCCTCCCAAATCCTATAAGAAGGATGCCATCCATGGGCTAAAGGGAGAACACTTGAGGTATCAAACCTATGGTCCTAAGATTTTTGCATAGGTAGCAAGGAGGAATGCTTTGGAGCTAAAGTTGTTGCTTGGACATCAAGGAGTGGCTTTGTAAGATACTTCTAGATTTCATCAATATAACTTGTCTTATTTTCCCATTTTGTGCTTCTTGCTCCAACCAGTATCATAATATGTTTCTAGTTTTATTTAGATCCTAACTATTATACATAGTATTTGGAGATCGTGTTGCTTGCTGTTTGCTTTGACTATAACAAGTTCTACTTGCGGAATTCAAGGTTAGAGATGGAGTTAAGACAAACATCAGATTTGAAGTAAGTTATACTACTTCCCTTTTTCAAATACGTTAAGAATTTGTATTCATAGTTAGATATAGGAATTTAAGGTTACATTTTTTTGTTTATTGTCTTAGATTAGACTTAGTTCATCTTAGTTTAATCTTTGGATAAATCTAACTACCCGTAGGACGGATTTATTAACACATTGATCTACTTGGTTAAGGGGTTAATTATTGTTGGTTTTCCTTGGTTTTCCATGCCATTGATGTTGAGAGTTTGGTAAGCTTGTGAACTTGGGAAGCCATCTATGCTCTGCAATGAGAATGAACCTTGTGCTTGAAGCATCATGATATTGTATGGTGTTTTTGGAAAGCCTAGACAAATCTGTTATATTTCCTCTGTGTCCATTGCTTGTCTCTATTTTCATCCTGCACAAAAATCCTAATGGTGAATGGCGATGTCCTGAGGGACCTTGGTAGTGAAGGGATTACCATTGCACCTGGTAGTGAGGTGGAGGTGAAAGTAGGTGGTGAGGAATTGATTTGTGGCTTATCAAACTAATATTTTGAGCTATTATTGAGTGCACCTCTGCTTGTGGATCTATGGCCTCAACTCGAGGGTGTCCTATCAAAGGGATATATGGCTTGGCAGTGCCTAAGGATGGGTGGAATAGTTGATGCTAGTTTCATATTAATGAGATAAGTGATACATTTTATGTTATTTCATATGTTTATATGAAGCATTTGTTATTTTATTTTAGCCATGGAAGATGAGTTGATATTTACTTGTGAAAGTGGTTTTTGTGCAAATCAATGGACTCAGATTGATGGATTTTCCTCATGGGATCTGGCTTATACTTTCTATCTATTAGATATAATTGAAATATATGTTTATATGTTGTTCTCCATGACACTATTTCACCCTAGATGGCTTAGTTTAATTGTGCATATGCATGTGAAATTATATCAGCTTGATGATCAGATGCAGGTTGTTTGGTTTACTACTTGAGATCTGGTGGAAAATATTGGTTATTTCTTCACTAATCTTGATAGCAGTTGTAGTAATTGATTCACATGTTTATGTGTTGTATATTAACCTGAAAGTGCAACCTATTTGGTTGGTTTGATATGTGTTTGTAATGTACCCAAAAAATCACAAGACAAAAATTTGATATGTGTTTGTAATGTACCCGAAAAATCACAAGACAAAAAAAAAATCTCTTCATGAATATTTATTTGACCTCTCACATATATCGTTACAATACTTGTAGACTATAACTTTTCAATGAATGTTAAGTAAGGAATTAAGCATAATATTGACAGAATCATTCATTTCTACTTAACCATTGGATATTAATATAATTGAACTCAAGGTCTACATCTTCCATGCATTGAATGTTTAACATAAACTTTTTTAACATGTATTTTAAAATCATCCATATATATTTTTCCAACAAAGCCACATAAATATCGAAACGTTACTCATCATTTTTTTTCATAAATAAACCCATTACATAATCCCTCTTAATTGTGTAAATCCTTATATATAGATAGATAGATAGATAGATAGATAGATATAGATATATATAGAGAGATATATATATATATTCCAATGTGTATGAATTACACAACCAATACATATAAAACCATTCATTACTTTTCATAAACTAATCCATTAAACCATTTAATACTTCTCATAAGAAAATCCACATATATTTATATTTTGAATTCTTTATCCATACTCTAATCCATGTCTCGAACTTTATGTTTTTATACAAAGTATAAGATCGACATTTCCTTTAAAGTATAAAGTATTCACAACAATTACCATCTGTGTTACATAATGCACCAATTGAATTAAAAGCATAACTACAAACTCAACTCCATCGCCAAGTAATTCGGTTGACAAGAAAAGTTCGTATCACAGTCCAATATGTTGGATAGAAGGTCAAGTAATAAACCATGGTTACCTAGCATATGCACTCGATGGATTGACAATTTCTTTGAAATGTCAGTTCCTCGTTTAACACAAGGTAGGTAGAGATGCTTCAATTAGACGTCGCGAAAAAAAGGAAGAGACACACACCTAGATAACATGGGAGACACTAACAGTTAAAGTGAACGCTAGGATGTAAGATGCAGTCAACATTAAATATAGTCATCCTACATGAAGCCGCTCCCAACTGATGGGAAAGATGATTACGCGGCTGGGATAACCGTAGAATTTCAGCGAACAGTGACTCCCTCTGGGATGACTATCAGTTATACTAACTAGCCCACAATAAAATCCTGGCCTTCCACTTAGGATAGGGACTGGAAATCTCTAAAATAAATATTCAAAAAAAAAGGAAACCTTCAACCAAAGGTAGGTAGCGACCAAGGATCAGGCAAAGATGAAAAAGAAACAGAGCTACCAAGTATGGAAACATCCTTCAATAGAAAACCCACTGGTATGGCCACAACCCCAAATATATCTATACACACATTTAAAGGTAATGAGGGTCAACACTAGTTACAAGTTGAAGGTGACCCGACATATTTCAGATAGCAATTATGGTAGGGATGTGTCTACAATAATTAAATATATTACTATGAACTTGGTGAGATTCAATGACAAAAATACATGTAATACTCATTCATTCCTTAGATATTTCTAAGTACATTTCAAGAAAATAGAAGGGAGGAAGAGAGTATAATACATCTTGAATCTATCCACTTAAAGAAGATCCCCTTGCTTGAGCATCCATGGCCTTTAGGCCTCCATTTGCAGCAACTTTCTAGGTTCTTACCTCTAGCTTTTATATCTAAGAACTTGAAAATCTTTACAAAACTTGAAATCTATCTACCAAACTTGAATTCAAAACTAGATCTAAAACCTAAATTCAAACACAAATTTGGAGGGGGATGAATTAAATCATATTGAATTGAGGAAAAGAAATACTTACAACCTTGTTGCTTGAGGTGAATATTTCCTACTTTTCTTTGAGCCAACCTTCTCCATCCTTGACTTTGATCCTTCAAGAGCTTTGTTGAAGATGAGCTTTCCAACATTGAAATCCTTCCAACATGCCTTTACTCTCACTTTTTGTTTCTTACCATGCCCCAACTGCCTTTCTTTTATAGCATTGGGAAATGGGAATTCATGATTCAACTTTCAATGTGGGATAATACATTTTCTTGATTTTTTATTATTTTCACTCAAAAACCCACTTTTCCATTATTTCCAAGATTTTGACATTAATTTCTAGGAATTTTAGGACAATTAATACACCTTTGGTGTATTCTTTCCACTCCAGGAGTTGTAGAAGCTAGGTTTTGACCCTTTGAGTGGTCCTAGACTTTGCCTCTTTAGGGCAACCTTTGTCTTCACAAACTTCTTCCTTTGAAAAAGTGGTGGTCAGATGAGAGATTGAAGCTCTCAATTATTCCAAATTTATAGTCTTCATGTTGCGGGTGAATGGTAAAATTTGCTTCCATCTTCACTTGTTAAGGGTGTTAATTTGATTGTTAACATGTGCCCCCAAATGTGTGAGGTCTGAAGTGGAGATAAGGGCCGAAATACATTATTGTTTATGTTGATACTCTTCATTGATCAAAGCAAGGATGAAAAAGGATTAGCTCATGGGAGCATGATTCAGGAGAACACCTGCAAGTCAAACATAGCAATTTCTCAAATATACAATATCTTCTTGAGGCGGGAATACCCATGCTTAGCAATAAACAAGCATGGCTACGAACAATACATAGTGGATCCATGTCAGAAGTAAACTTTTCAGAAGTGTAAACATGCACTTTGATGAGTGCGAGAAAAAGGTCATCATAGAACTTCTGACATGGTATTTTAATCTTATGCAACTCGGATAGTGCATCGATGAGTGATACAACTATTTTTCCCAAGGTATTCATGCGAATAAATGAACTAATGTCGAGCATAATAAAACACCATCTGATTACTGGTCATTGATGTATGCCATTAACATATGCGAAGAGACCCACCGATAATGATGATGGACTCTAAGGTACTGAGTACAAACTAGCAAGTGTGAATAGATGTTCTGAATTCGAACACTTGTAGAACCAAATCATCAGGGTTCATTGATGTAAACCCACTGTCATTTGCGAGGAAACATTCCACTAATGACTACAAGATACAAGGTACTCCTGGGTTTATAGATCCATTTCCTAGATGATGATCTGGTGTCGATAAGAATAGATCCATCGGAAGGAGGGAATTAATGCATACCACATTAAACGATACAAAACAAATATCAATAGTCTGATATAATTTGGTAGAACCGCTAGATCCAACACTATATACTGACACAAGGAAGGTTGACATGATTTTTTAGGAATATTTGAGGAATGGCCGACACAGTTTGAACTTCCATTGAACACATAACACGACGCAAAATGGACACTTTGAAACATAGGACTTGATTAACCGACCTTAATGAAATATGCCTATGCCATATGCATTAACGAAATCTCCATTGGTGACGGGAAGGATAACCCATCGGTGGATATCTGTTCAAAACACTTGTACAGCTTCCTATGGAAAATGTAGATGGTGTACTGAGAGCAGATACCAAATTATGTGTTGTGTTCAAGGGCAACAAGGACTAAATGTTGCCATTTTTTCCAGAATATAATATGATATGATTCAATCCTCCCCCTTTTGGGATTTTTGTGTTTTTTTAATTTTTATGCCTTTTTCATTTATTAGCTTGAAAAAGAATAAAGAATGTTATAGTACATGGGAGGAAATGAGTGTTTTATGGTCATACTCCTATTTTTCAAGGGCACAGGTCAGGCCAAGGAAAATATACATATTGCAAACAAGGGTTGAGTTAGTTGTGCACACTCTTACAGATGTTCCCTCCATGGGTAGGCTATCTTAAGCAGGATTATGTGTCGATGGGTGGTGAAATATTACCATGTAACTAAGTTTATCCAATTTGGTATAATGGCCAAGTAGGAATGGGTCAATGAGGTTTACTTCATATTGAGTCTTGTGAAAAATGCCAAAATCATAAATCACCATGAATCATGGTCTATATCCAACTACATGAATCAAATAGTTTGAACTATCAAAATCTCCAAGTCCTGTGATCAAAACCATTTCACTACCCAACTATTTAGTCAGAAACTAATTCAAATGTGCATTTAATATCTAAAACGATAGCCAAAATTGAAGAATTATGAATCATCCTATCATTCAAAAGGATACGATTATACATGTATGAATAAAAGATAAGTAAAACACTCATTCTTTACCATGTTCCTTGTAGGTGTAGATGATGGATGAGAGGAAGCATCTCCTTTTAGCATGAATTTTCAGAAGTTGTGAACCATTATTTAGTGATTTTCCAGTTGTAGGTGAGTCTTCATGTTGGATCAAGAAATTTGAAACAGTTTCTAATTTTTTTTAATTTTCCAAATATTTTCATTGTTTTTATGAAATTTTTTGAGTTTTATATTGAAGAAAAAAAATAAAAAGAGAAAAAAATTTACACTATTCGTTTTTATGTGTCCAAAGTTACTATCCAAAACATCTAGAACCTCAACACACTTTTTCGTTTATGATGTAATCTAGTTATCTCAGCTTTTACTTATGTCCTTAAATGACATGTTCAATTAAATTGTCATGAATAATATACATGCTTGTTTTTTTTGGAATGATATTAATGACTTAGATGCCAATCAAGTACGTAGTTGGCTAAGGAATCAGCCAAACTATTCATACTTCTAGGAACATGAATGTATTCAATGAAATCAAATTGGCGTTCTAAAAGACACACTCGTAGAAACTTTCTAAACAGTATAGGATTTTGAACTTGATACTAACCATTTAACTGTGATACAACTAATTATGAGTCCAGCTTGACGATATTTATTTGTCAGATGCCAAGGGTGATAGCCTTGACAAGAATCTCAATGATTATCCTATATTCTACAACATTTTTGGTTGCAGATCTAAGAAAAATGCATCCTGAACTAAAAAATTCGTTATTAGGTGTTAAAATCACCCATGCGGCAGATTCAATGTTTCGATAACTACGGCTGGCACCATCCGCATATCCAAATATGTAAAGGTTTCTTGTGCCATATGCCAAAGTGACAATGCCAAGCAAGATAAGTGTGTGCTCGAAAACAACTAAAGTACAAAAATTTATAAAAATAATACAACAAGTGTTGCGAGGCATCAGTGCCTATGCGAAGTATTTCTTCAGATAGAGACCATTTATGATCTCCGACATATGTTCCCCATCATAACTGATCAATTCATAAGCTTCCCTTTTAACACATTTTGATAACAAGTGTTCCAAACCATTTTGGTACAAATTTCCCTTCTCCTATTTTGTCTTGGTCTTGGTAATATACTAAAACCAAATCGCCTTCAGAAAAGACTTGGGGATGGGCTAATTTGTCATATTGCGTTTTAACCCTCTTCTTCTGTGCTTCTACATTTAGATAAGATTCCCTTCTAGTTTCATCAAGAGAATGAAGATGGAGAAGTCTTTCTTCTTCTGCAGAAGTGTTAGGTAGGAATTCGACTAATATTGTTAATGATGGTATTTCGCATTCAATTGGAAACACTGCTTCTTCTCCATAAACCAATTGGAAAGGAGTGAAGTTGGTTGTAGTTTTAGAAATGGTTTGGTAAGCCCAAAGAGCGGAAAACAACATTAAGTGCCAGTTAGTTTTGTTCTTATTAATTGTCCTCTGCAACATAGTTTTCAAAACCTTGTTAATGGATTCTACTTCTCTGTTACATTGAGGATAATATGGCAAGGAAAAATCTTGCCACAATCCTAATCTATTGGTAAGTTCATCCATGAAGGAATTCCTAAAATAATTTCAGTTATCAGTGACAATCTCTTTAGGTACACCAAACCTTGTTATCACGTGATTGAATAGAAAATATGTTGCAGGTTTTTCCATGCAATTGAATGTAGGCATCGCCTCAACCCATTTGGTGAAATAGTCCATTGCTACTATGATGTAGTGGTGGCCATCGGTTGAAGGAGGTTTGATTGTCATGAAATCAATGGCCCATTTTGAAAATGGACCCATGATTACTACAGGGTGTAATGGAGTAGGATGTGTGCGCATTTTTCTTGTGTAAATTTGGCAAGGGTGACACTTTTTGATTGCATTGATGCAATATTTAAATATTGTGGGACAAAAGTATCCTGCACGCAATATTTTCTAGGAAATTTCCAACCTAGAAAGATGACCTCCACATGCCCTAGCATGGCAATAATTCAAAACTTGTTTAGATTCCTCGTGTATTAAACAACGTCTTAAGATCATGTCTACTCCTTGATGGTACAAACTATCCCCAATGATGATGTATCTTCTTTCTTGGTGTCGAATGCGACACCGTTCAATTTTAGAAAATTGAGGATCAATCCGTTGGGTTTGGAGATATGTGATAAATGTTCCATACCAAGGATCCAATGTTGAAATGAGGAATACATGTTCATATTCCCAATATTCAATAGATACAATATCCTCTTTCTCATAGGGTAACTCAGACATTAGTTCTGCAAATGCTAATGACTTGTGAACTCGAGATCTAATTCTTGCAAAATTACTATCCATTTTGAATATTTTCCACCAATGATATGGCGAGACAAAATGTGTCTCATGGGGTTCATTTCAGCCACTATGGGTGGTTTTCTTGGAAGTATATAATTTCTAAGTGTTTGGACAACATGAACTGCTTCCAAGGCCAACTTTTCAACCTAGGAATACCTCAATTCAAAACCTGCAAGGCCCTTAGTAAGATAGTAAATAACATGTTCTTGTGATGATTCGTCTTCTTGTGCCAATACCATTCCTATGGTGGAACTAGATGTTTCCAAATATAGAAAAACTTTTCTACTATAGTTCGAAGGACTAAGTACTAGGGAAGATTGTTCGGATATCCACATCATCTTTTTTAGGATCTTGCATGCAATTAGGGTTTGCATGCAGAATCTAGGGTTTGCATGCACCTGCATGCACTTGCATGCATCCCAGTCACCAGTTTGATGCCTCCAGCACCTTATCCACTTCATTCTAGCACCCGGGAGCCACTTACCACAGATTTTTAGCCCTCCTAGGCTGAAAGGCACCCACTTCTCACCTACTGCCAGAGAAGGGCGCACTTGTTCACCTACCACTGCAGTTCCACTTCAGTTACATTCAGTTAGCTCCGATTCTCCCTGATTTGAGGCTAGTTTCACTCCCGACTGACTGTTTCACCTCCGTTGGACCTCCAAATTGACTAGATGACTTGTTCTGACTTCAGTTAGCCTCCCATGTGCCCCCACTGAGCCTCCTGATCCTTAATCAGTGCTACACACTTCAGTTACACTTATTACACTCAGTTAGACTCAGATTGACACCTGGATGACTGGTTGTTGTGCATTGATGAGCACCACCGATTGATTGATGAGGACTCCTAGTTGGAGTCAAGCTACTCCATTCAGTGATTCGAATGACCTCCTTAGGCAATTCGAATTGCTCAGTCATTGTGACAGTTTGTATTGTAATTCATTCACCCTTTCTGGGATATTGAGCACTGCTGCATGTTTTGCATAGTTTTGCACCATATTTTCTATATTCATCTGTTGTGATTGATTTACTTGTTCATTAGATCTGCTGTGACTAATTTTACATGGTATCAGAGCCATTGCAGGGACAAGATCTCCTTTCTACAGGTGTTTTCACAAGAAGATTTGACTGAATTGCTAAAAATTGCAAAACGTTTGGCATGAGATATCTCAAGGGCATTCACTCCTGTGCATGCAAAGCTTGAAAATTATTCCAATACCACTCCAGAAGCTTGAGTTACCACATAATTCCTGGATCTGATACATTGGACCCATTCAACATTGCTTGAAATCCAATCCCAGGTGTGATGCAACTCTCAAAGGGTGGATTGTTCGACCTTACGGTTCTTGGTTTTATTTGATTTGTAGGTTTATTGTCTCCATCAATTGCACTCGCTCCATTTTGCATGCAAGCTTCCCTATAGCAATTGCATTCGCTATAGTCTGCATGCAAGATTCCTCTTCATCAGTTGACTCGCTCCTAGCAATGGAATACTCTTCTTCAAAGCCTATCCTCACCCCATTCAATTATTTTGATTGGAAAGATGATATGGAGATCATATTACGTTCAAAAGGTTACTACCGAGTCACTATTGGTCTTGAATTGGAGCCAAGCAATCTATCAGATAGAACCAAACACTACAACAAGCTTGATGAAGCTTATGGTCTTCTTTGTCTCTCCATCTCCAAAGATCTTCACTTCCATCTCAGTGGATTGAAGACTCCAAAAGCCATATGGGAGCAACTTGAAACACTATTCGGCAAGCAAGATGAGCTTAGGGCTTTTCAATTAGAGAATGAATTGATTGGCCTTAATCCTGAGAATTTCGAGACCATCAATGAATTCTTCACAAAATTCAAGAACTTGAACTTGCAATTGAAGAATAGTGGTGTTATCAAAGAGGATAAACAGTTGATCCTCTCCATTCTAAGAAAGCTTGGGAAAGATTATTCGGTATTTGTCTCTACTTTCAATTCCGGTCGGCTAACTACCCCGAATTGGAAGATGCCTACCTTGAATGCCTTCATTGAGTCCGTTACAAAAGAGCATGACAAGTTGATTCAAATGGGGTCCATAAGCTCCAAATATTCAGCCCTATTTGTTCAAGGACCCAAGATCTCGAATGGTAAAGGAAATCAAAAGAAGGAGAAGCCCAAATTCGAGCCTCACAAGCAAAAAGACAAAGGCAAGCAAACGGATGCACCATCCGGTTCGAAATCCAAGCAAAAGGGAAAAGAAGGTAACCAAAAATCTAAATGTACTTATTGTAACCGTGACTTTCATCCCGAAAGTTCATGTATGAAGAAGACTATAGATCAAATGGCCCTCCTTTTGGAAAAGAACAACATAACCCTTCCTGACGGTGCAAGGAAGAAGGATAGGAATGATGATCATGAAAGAGGACAAGCACTCATGGCAACGGTTTCGAAGCCCACTACTCTCTTGATAGATTCAGGAGCATCAAATCATATGGCTGCAAATATTGATTCTTTTTCCTCATTCAATCCAAACAGCTCCATCCCCATCCATTTGGGAGATCACTCAAAAATTTCTTCAAAGGGCAAAGGTACGATTCATGTAGAACATGGAAGCTTTCAGAATGTTCTCTATGTGCCTTCTTTGGCTTCAAATCTCCTTTCTGTGTATCAAATGACACATACTGGTGAACCAAAGCAAGTCACATTCAGCCCTAATACAGTTGAAATTTCTGATATCAAAAGTGGAAGACTAGTTGCGGTTGGAAAGGCAAACCACACTGCAAAATGCTATGAGTTTTCGCACTTTATTCCGCTTGCAAAGCCCACTGCTCTTCGCACACATGGTAATGAGGTTAGTAGGCTTTGGCATGAAATATTTGGACATCTAAATTATAAGTATTTGCTGCTGCTATCTAATAAATCCATGGTAGATGGGCTTCCACAACTCCATTCGTCGAAGGGAATATGCACTGGTTGCATTATTGGGAAGCACCCCGAGCACAGATTCGACCGCGGCAAAGCTAGCAGAGCTTCTACTATTTTGGGATTGATCCATTCTGATATCAGTGGTCCGCTGCCCCATATGTCATTAAATGGTTCAAGGTATGTTTTGACATTTATTGACGATTTTTCCCGATTTACATGGGTATTCTTTCTCAAAAACAAGTCAGAAGTGCTTGGAAAATTCAAGGATTTTAAGGCTTCTGTTGAGACCACCACTGAGAGAAAGATCAAAGCTCTTAGATATGATAATGGTGGGGAATATATCAAGTCCGATTTGCTGCAACTTTGTGCCCAAAGAGGAATTAAGATCCAACATACAGTTCCCTACACACCCCAGCAGAACGGTGTAGCGGAAAGGAAAATCGGTCACTGAAAGAGATGGCTACATGCATGATTGAATCGAAAGGTTTGGCTACAAATATTTGGGCTGAAGCAATCAATGTTGCTGCATATATACAGAACCGTGTTCCACATTCATCTGTGAAAGGTATGACTCCTTTCGAAGCATTCTTTGGTCACAAACCGGATGTGTCAAATTTGAGAGTTTTTGGCTCTACTGCATGGGCTAGAATTCCTTCTGAGAAGAGACGAGCTTTGGATCCACAAAGTATCGAGTGCATATTGATAGGATATGGGGAAGAATCAAAAGCATATAAACTCATGGATATCATATCTAAAAAGATATTCATAGAGCGCAGTGTGCAATTTGAAGAACCGCTTCAAGAATTGCAACTAGTCGAGGAGAAGACTGCCGATTCACCGCCTTCACCAGAAGAAGATCCGAGCAACGATAATGAAGGTATGAGTTCTGATATTTCTGATATTGTAGCAGCATATGATGATCATGACATATCAGGTTCGGAATCCGATCATTATGATCCTCCTTAGTTACCAAAGTGGGCCCAAAACACTCTACATTCTACTGGTTCGAATCTTGGAAATCCTGCTGATCCGAGACGAACAAGAGGAGACTTTCAAAGAGCAGGTATGGCTCTTTCTATTGCTGATCCATTTCTTCCTGAGATTTGTTATTTGATGGCTGGTTCAGATCCTACATCATACTATTCAGCCCATCGAGATCCGAGATGGAAAAGTGCCATGGACGAAGAGTACAGTTCTCTTCAAAAGAACAACACATGGGAGCTAGTTTCTCTTCCACCTGGAAGAAAATTAGTGAAGTGTAAATGGGTCTACCGTACTAAAGTTGCTGCTGATGGCACTATCAGCAAATATAAAGCAAGGTTGGTGGCAAAAGGTTTTTCCCAAGTCCAAGGAGTGGACTACACTGAGACCTTTGCACCGGTTGCAAAGATGGATTCCATCCGCCTTGTTTTAGCTATTGCTGCATCCAAGCACTGGGAAGTGCACCACATGGATGTGAAGAGTGCATTTTTACATGGAGACCTTGCTGAAGAGGTCTATATGCAGCAGCCAGAGGGTTATACATCAGATCCATCATTGGTTTGTAGATTGAAGAAATCTTTGTACGGGTTAAAACAGGCCCCAAGAGCTTGGTACGCAAAGATGGACTCCTTCCTTCTTTCTCAGAATTTCCAAAGATGCAAATCTGATCCGAATGTGTATCTTCAGCGAGTTAAAGGTAATTTGTTGGTTATTGTACTTTATGTTGATGATCTGCTTATTACTGGTAGCACACTTACTTCAATAAACAAGCTAAAATCTGCCTTAAATCTAGCTTTTGACATGAGCGATTTGGGCTTGCTGAGTCATTTTTTGGGCTTGGAGATAGCTCAAAATTTTGATGGGATCACTATATCTCAGCAAAAATATGCTTCCGACCTGTTATTGAAGTTTAATATGGCTGAATGTAAGGCAGCCCCATTCCCATTCCTCTCAGGAATCAGTCTTGAGGAGGGAGATTCCACACCGCTTGCAGATTGCAGTATGTATCGACAGTTGATTGGTTCACTACTTTATCTGACACACTCACGGCCTGATATCTCATATGCCGTGAGTGCCGTGTCAAGATATGCAGCAGCCACATGAGCTTCATTGGCGAGCAGCCAAGCGGATCTTGCAGTATGTGCAAGGTACGAGACAGTTTGGCATACATTATGCTGCAGATTCTGAGCTAGATTTCATTGGTTTTACTGATTCAGATTGGGCAGGTAATAGCATTGATCGGAAGTCCACTTCCGGTTATGTTTTCATGATTGGTCATGGTGCTATTTGTTGGTCTAGCAAAAAGCAAGCAGCCATTGCACTTTCTTCAGCAGAGGCAGAGTATCGAGGGGCAGTCAATGCCTGCATTCAGGCAGTTTGGTTGCAGGGTATTCTTTCTGAGTTTGGTTTTGGTGGCACTACTTCGACCGTCCTATTTTGTGACAATCAAAGTGCTATCAAGATCTCCACAGATCCAGTTCAGCGGCAGAGGACCAAACACATTGAGATTCATATGCATTACATTCGACAATTGGTGCATGACCGCACCATCATTCTGCAATATTGCCCTACTGATGAGCAAATTGCAGACATCTTCACCAAGAGCTTCACTGAGAAGAAGTTCTGCTACCTCCGTTCACTGTTGGGGGTGAGTTCCATCATGGTGGAGACAGATTGATTCATTATTATGCTTTAGCTTGAGGGGGGGCTTTCTTCCCACTGGGTTTTCCCTCTTTCCTCACTTAGTTTATTTTCAGCATTTTTTGGATTATTGTATTGGGGTGACCTTTGGTCTTAGTTACCAGGGCCCCACATTATTTTTGTTGGCACATCATAGTCTAGCTTGAGGGGGGGTGTTCAGATATCCACATCATCTTTTTCAGGATCTTGCATGCAATTAGGGTTTGCATGCAGAATCTAGGGTTTGCATGCACCTGCATGCACTTGCATGCATCCCAGTCACCAGTTTGATGCCTCCAGCACCTTATCCACTTCATTCTAGCACCCGGGAGCCACTTACCACAGAGTTTTAGCCCTCCTAGGCTGAAAGGCGCCCACTTCTCACCTACTGCCAGAGAAGGGCGCACTTGTTCACCTACCACTGCAGTTCCACTTCAGTTACATTCAGTTAGCTCCGATTCTCCCTGATTTGAGGCTAGTTTCACTCCCGACTGACTGTTTCAGTTGGACCTCCAGATTGACTAGATGACTTGTTCTGACTTCAGTTAGCCTCCCATGCGCCCCCACTGAGCCTCCTGATCCTTAATCAGTGCTACACACTTCAGTTACACTTATTACACTCAGTTAGACTCAGATTGACACCTGGATGACTGGTTGTTGTGCATTGATGAGCACCACCGATTGATTGATGAGGACTCCTAGTTGGAGTCAAGCTACTCCATTCAGTGATTCGAATGACCTCCTTAGGCAATTCGAATTGCTCAGTCATTGTGACAGTTTGTATTGTAATTCATTCACCCTTTCTGGGATATTGAGCACTGCTGCATGTTTTGCACAGTTTTGCACCATATTTTCTATATTCATCTGTTGTGATTGATTTACTTGTTCATTAGATCTGCTGTGACTAATTTTACAAAGATACCAAAGCTTTCTTTATGGCATCAAATGAGCGTTGAGCTTGGTCATCCCATATGAATAGTGCATATTTTTTTAGGAGACGTATGAAACCTTTATCTCATTCAGCAAAATCTGAGACAAATCTTATGAAGTAGTTAGCTTTCCCTTGAAGGCTTTGAATTTCTGTTATTTTTTTTGGGGAAGGAAACTGGAGTATTGCCTCAACCTTGAGGGGTCCACCATAATCCCTTTTTTTATTCGATGAACCCACACAAAACATGCATTTGTGTGGGCTCAACCTAATATTATATTTATGACATCGAACAAAGATGGCACATAAATGTGCACTATGTCCATCTCTCCTTTTAGATTTGGTTTCCAAATCATCAAGATAAACCTCAACGATTTTCTTAATATCATGGAATGCATATGACGTGGCTCTTTGAAAAGTAGTCCGGGAATTTTTAAGGCCGAATGGCATTTTTCGATATGCAAAATCCCCCCAAGTGCATATGAAAGTTATTTTATGTTGGTCTTCCTTTTTTATCTGGATTTGGTTGTAACCGGAGAATCCATCCATAAATGAAAAGATTTCATTCTTGGCACACTCGTCTATAATCTGATCAGTGAAGGGTGTGGGATAGTTATCTTTGGGACAAGCCAAATTTAGATCCCTAAAGTCAATACAGACCCTGATAGTTCCTTGCTTTTTATTAATAGGAATAGGATTGGATACCCATTCAGTTAAAGGAACAGGATAGATGAAGCCAGCTTTCAATAGTTTTTCAACTTATGCTTTGATGGAATCCATTTTTTTAGGATTTAAGCGTATGTCGCTTATATCCCACCGGTTTAACCTTATCATAGGTTTTTATCTCGTGTTCAACTATGTTGGGATCGATGCCCGGAATTTCTCTATAAGACCAAGCGAACACATCGCAAAATTCTCTAAATAGAGTAGTATAATGTACGATTTCCTCCAGAGAGAAATCTGCACCTGTATTGATGTTTTCAACGATGACATGATTAATAAATATATCAATTAGAATGGTTTTCAAAATACTTTCCAAATTTCCTTCGGAACTTACATTGTCTGTTTGGACGAGGCATTGGTATTTTTCCATGTCATCATCGAGGTAAACAATTTCTGGTTTGACCTCTAATGAATCTGTCTTTGGAATAAATGATGATCTATGATGCATATCTTCCTGTTGGTCGAATTCATTTTCAGTGGCCAACTGAGGGAAAAAAACCCACACAAAAATATTAACACATCCTCGTGTGTGTTTGGAATAGTTATTTTTCACGAGATTAATGCCATGTTACCTTGATGGTTTTCTCTCTAAGTAGATATTCTCTTAGGTTATTTTGAATGCCTATTTCCTTGCTACTATAACTGATTAACAAAAAACTAACCTCAATCTAATGCTTATCCTAACTATGATTGAAAATTTAGTAGCTGCTAAATTTTAAACTAGAAATAAACTAAGTTTATTTTCCTAACACACAAGTTCCCTATCCTGGCCAGGAGAAAAAATGAAGATGTAATTCTGAGCCTGAATAATACTGTTAAGGATAAATTTTAGATCATAGGCATCCTGTGAACTAAAATACAACCTTTTTCATTTCATAAGAAAGTAACAATTTCTATAAAATGAATAATGTATAAAATTCCAGACGCAAAATCAATTAAAATTAACCTCCATGCAATCTCAGACTTGTGTAAAATATAACTACACCTTATCATGTATTTAACATAGTAAACATACGCTTAAGGGTAATGAAAATATTAATTTAAACAAATCATAAAATAACAGGAAATGAAAACCTGTTATGATAGCATTTGAATAAATTCACAAGGATCTAAAAGAGCATGTAAGTTCGATTTCCTTAAAGATCAAATCCATATATGGTAACTCAGTATATATATGTAGATGATAAAGTACATACAGAGAAAGATCAGAGAAAGATACAGTGTATATATATGTGTGTGAAAACTTCTAATAACATAGAAGTCTTCAATAATGAATTAAAATTGCCTTCGGATTAATCCAGAAAAACAAGTTTAAGACGTCTAAAAGAACTATAACTGTTCCAAGTCTTCTCTCTCATATCAAGGATTCGAACCCTTATCTTGCGACCAAACTTACTTTATATAACACCCCAAATTAACTATCATTAAATGTCATTCAAGATACTATGACCATGTAGACTATACATGAGATATTAAAGAAAACTCATCATGATCTACAGTGTTGACACTTGATAGTTGTCAACACTCAATATAAGAAGCATCTCCGAACTCAATTATTCCAGGGACAACTCCAGATTGACGAAGAGAGAATTAGCAACAAACTTACTGGACAATGCCAACAGTGATCAATCTTGATTGAAGTCATTATTGTAATCAAGATTTTAGCAACTTCCTTGACCAAAATAGGAGGGAATAAGTTGGAGTATGGATAAGGAAACGCGGATTCAACCTCGATCAAAGAATCAATCATCGGACGAGATTAGGATATACGCCTAATTTTCCTGGAGACAGTGAACAACTTTCAATGAGGACCCAAAAACGAAATCTGTGACAATTCAAAGGTGAAAATTTGATAATTAAGATGTTGTGAAAGAAATATAATAATGTAAGGATGCCTACAGAATCTTTGATTCTATACATATCCTCATAACATCATACTTAATTAAAAATAAACAAAATAAGTGACCAACAACACCTGTAACAGCCGATGCTTAAAGCCCTGGAGATAAAAATAAACAAAATTGAGACAAAATCAAGCATTTAACCGTTCGCGAAAATCAGGCCCTACGTGATGGTTCGAACGACACTTGGATTGGAGCAGTCCTTCTTGCTTCAGTTAACTTTGCTTTAAATTTAAGAACCCTGTTATTGCTAATCCTATTCTGTTTGAGCAATTTATGGTTCTTTATAAACAGATTTTTCCTGAGAGTTTTATACTTGTCCTTTTTACCTTTCATAGTGGTCCATTTATCAATCCAGGAAACTAACTCACCCTTGAGATTTGAAATTTCTTCTCTAGCTATTGTATTGATCAGTTCAGCTTCTTTAAGCTTGATTTCTAGGGAATAAATTTGTTGTTCTTGAGTTACTACGGTGGATTCCTCCATGCCTTTCTTACTTGGTTCCCAAACTATATCATCATCTTTAATAGGTTTCTGGTCGAATTCTTGATTTGACTGAATTGAATGATTTGCACCTTGAGCATTTCTAGCCCTTGTTTCATAGGTAGAGTCGTATAGAAATTTTGTATCTACCTGGTCAACTAAATCATTATTCCTCTGATGCTCGGAAGAATCTCTAAACTCAACAACAGGGGCGTTATCATCATGCAAGTTTCTCCTATCCAGAAGGGCGTCGGTCATACTCCTGGTTGTTCTGCGAGTTTCCCTATCGCTCATACCTTTACTGGTTTTCTCTTCATCTTCCATCCAACTAAGGGTTTCTATGGAAAATAGCAGTCTATGTCTTGTTTGTCATTATAAGGAAACGACACATCTGTTCCTGTTTGAGAACCCTCATTTTTTACCTGAGATTCAGCTTCGTAATGGGTTTTGGTTGAGGTCGACCCTGCATCTTCATCACTAAACTCTTGGATTGGATATTCTATAACAAATCCCCTACGCTTACTTTGAGTTTTATATCTACTCCGGGGCCACTCTTGATTGACACCGAGGTTATTGGGCATAAGGAAATAATCCCAATTATCGCCCAGCTAAGCTAAATTATGCAAAACAAGAATCTTGATTAAATCGTGGTGAAATATACTTCTTTCACTATCAGTCATGTTATTCTGAATGGAATAAGACATTTTCTGCAGGCTATTGAGAAGTTAGAAATGCATATTGATGGCATGACCTTTAAAAATATGCAGTAACCTAAGATGATAATAATGGGTTTGGGAGTAGCGGCCTTCGCAAGTAACATATCTCATTATCATTTCCAAAAGAGATCGCCACTGCATGTTCACCATGCGGGAAGGGAACCCATACTTGGACTCAACCGGCTGGTTCAATTTAACCAAGAATTTCATCCATGTGAGACCCTTCATGTGCTTCCCTTTGAACCATTTCTCGCCATCCATCGGTATCTCAATTGCTTGAGAAACCAATTCCTCAGTCAGGTGGAGATCGATATCACCCATGCGAGCATTAGTGCCATAAAAATACATGGCAAATGCCAGGGTGACTGCAACATTAAACCCTGAGAATTTGCACAGAAAGGGAAACCAACCTGCCTTCCTCACGGGCTCAAAGCATTATGAACATATATCTAGGTATTTTGTCCCACACAATTCAAACTATGTGATAGGGGCCATTGGATAAGAGATAACCTTACGGGATGCATACAGGGTCGAGATCTCAATGGGATAGTGAAACAAATTCACCTTCAAACCTTGAACATCAATCGAAACAATAACAATCTCCATATCGTGCAGGTACATCGAATCACTCAAACATACTTCGGGCACTTAGGGTAATGAATTTCATGATATGTTGGAGTTTTCTCGATTCACAAAACCATTAAATGAGATAATTAACTTGAAGATATTGGGATACATATCAAGATTTATGCATGACACTTATACCTATGTCAAAGTCAAGTGGTAGCATGTAATCATAACCATGGAAAAGCATAATTTTCATGGTTCGACCAATTTAGCATGTCTTATCCAATACCAAAGTTCGAATAAATTTCAAGATCGAAAATACCTCATTGTGAGAGTTTTGCGAAGATGCTTAAGCTAGGGTATCGAAGATATATCATGATTTTTCCATATTTTTTTGCTTGATCTTCAATCTAGAGATGCATACTGAAATAAAGTGATCATAAGCAAGGTGTTAGCACTCAGATTTTACCCTTTGGTTGTGGAAGGATAATCCTAAGGTAACTATTTCAAACCAACCTTTAGGAGGAAAACTAGCATTTTTTCCTACTAGAGAGGGCTCTCTCAAAAAATATATGAATGGCTAAATATATATGAAAATAATTGGGGTTTAATCAAACAAATATATGGTTGAAATACACACAAGAACCATTGGGCATGGAGTCGAAACTAGAAAATTTATGGACCAGCAGATAAACAACATTAATGATTTTTACAGAGGCAAGGTAGTTGTCACATTATAGTCCAAGTCATTTTACAGGTGATAAAGAAAGAAAAATAGGCATTCCACCAATAATGGGCACCAATTTTAGATGAATCCAATATCGATTTTAGAGAAATGATGAATACTCGGACCCGATAAACCAAGGCATAAACATATGAATCTTGACTTATTTTAACTCTCATCCAAGCATAAAAGATATAACATAATGGAAAAGGTAACAAAGAAGAAATACATGAACATAGAGGAAAGGAAAATACAGACTATAACTTCAATCAACACATGAATCTTTGTTCTGCAAAATGTGTTATTTTCTGTGTGGATCTCTTGTATTAAAAAAATAGAGTAACTCGATACAAAAAGTGTCTTGTTTTCAAAAAGTTTCCAACGCTTTCAAAATGATTCACATTGTTTTTTATACAAAATTTCTTTGAAGCAAAACCTAACTGCTTCTTTTAACTAAAAACTAAAATAACTTAACTAACTGCCATATGTCACTTGAGTCAAAATTTATATAAAAAATATTACAAATTCTTTTCAAATAAGATTTTTCAAAGTCTTCATTTGTCACGGGACCCAACGGATACTTTCAAGGACGAAGAGTATATTTCATTTTTCCGTACTTTTCAACCGTCTTCCATTGATCGGCGGTCGGAAAGTCATAACTTGTCATTTCTTTAACCAAGACTTTTATTTCAACATGATCTGCAAAAGAAATTGGTGGAATTCTTTCACCAATTGAAGCCAACTTGTTCATTATTTCAAAATCTTCCGCAATTTTTTCCATTAGAATCTTTCCTGTGAGAAGATGAGTCAGATTTTGAAACATCCCATGATCCATCCTGATATCAAACAGTAACTTCTTGTAATCATGTTGGGATATTAATTCATTGTTCTCATCCCAAAATGCAGGTAACCCTTTTTGAACCAATTTATCAAACTCTCTTTTAAAATTTGTTACCTGTCTTTTGATTCTCTCAGCTCTAGCTTCAACACTTTCAACATGTGCATATTTTCCCAAAATTCTCCTTGCCCATGTGATGACTGAAATTCTATTTTTAATGGCCAAGGCTTTCAAATATTCTTTTGTTAAATCATTCAAAAAAGTAACTATGTTCTGTGTTGTATCTTTCGGATTCCTATTCAAATTTTCTCTCATAGCATTGCAACTTTCTAAAGCATCTTTAATCACTTTTTCCGACATTTGGAGCTTCTTCCATTTTTCTTTTATAAAATTCTGACAACAATGGTTGTATGGCCTACCTTCTACCGACAACTCTTGAGTTTGACCTGCTCTGTCACTTTCTCTGCTGCACATCCGTCCAGAAGCTTCTGAATCTAACAGTTCGAATAACAAATGTCAAATTTTATGTGCCCCACGGCTATATATAACCCTTTTTCTTTATCTTTCAGTCTTCTTTATAGGCACTCATTTTTATTATCCGTCGATCCCTCGTGCTACGATCTGAACCGTTAGATCTAATCTCCTTTTACAACCTTGATTCTCTGTCGTCTGATCATTCTTCAATCCTCAAATCTCAACCGTCAAATTTTGGAACTAATCTGTGAAAAGTGGTTTCGCAGCTTCTGAAAATGGTTTCCAATACCATCTTCAACCCTTGCGAACTTTTGTAGTGCTGACACCTATCCGATGGTTTTGTTTTTTGCAACCACTATCCCTCTTATCACCTACGCATCATCATAGTATGGAATCATCTGGAGTTGTTGATCTACCGTGGCATAATCTGGACCATCCATTTCCTAATCACATAGGCGCTCTTTTGAAGCTTTCGTTTTCAACAGTTGGATTTCTTAGACGTTTATCTTAGCCATCCACATGTTTGGAAACGGTTTTCGCATACCGCAGAAACATTTTTATGATACCACTTTCCATGATGCAAAATATTGGGGGCGCGACACGTAGCAGATGGTTTTACTTTTTGCAACTGCCCATAACTTCCTACCTCCGCGCACTTTGGTGATGCGAAAATGATCGTGGACCGTTGATCTCCTTCTGACACTTGATCAGCGATGTATCTTGCACGTTGGTTAGCGCCTTCATTATTTGATTTAGGATTAATGTTTTTAAACTTGTATGCCATTTCCTTTTGCTTCCGATTGTTTATTTTTGCATTTTTTCTTAGAAATCTCTTTCTACTATCCTCTTTAGTGCTTTAGCTCCCACTCTTGGTCACATCTGGTCACATGATCATGGAACCAAGGAATTTCTTAGGGCCCCTTCTCACTATGTTAAGGAATTTTCAAACATTTCTCTATTATACACCATCATTTGAACTGTAAAAACTTGGTGCTAAGACAAGGTCAATAAATTTGGGTAAATATTACGAGTAAGCGCAATAGGGTTTCAATTAGAATGATATTACATGAAGACCAACATGTTGTATTGTAGTAACCAAACTTCCCATACTTCACCTTTAAAATGCCTCCACTAGATGGCTGTATTAAGAATGTAAGAAACTTGAGGACTACTGAATAACACAAAGTGTGATCAACAATTGAATAATAGTGAACAATCAACTTCACACTTTGTGTGACCAAGATTCATATTATCAATTCAATCCCATGATTTTAGGAGCTAAAAAATTTCAACACATACCGACAATCATTTGGTCAAAACAAAAAAAATCGTGTATGAGGAATAAATAAAATGATCAAACAAAATCAATGTCCTCAATTATTAGCTTCAGATGTTCTGTTCAAGATATTTGCTTTATTGGGAATTCCTTTAGAATCGAAGATTTTGAAGGCACTCCTAAAATATATCTTTTATGAATTTGAGTTGAAGAACACGATTGGGGTATTGTTCTCTTGGAAGAAAACAATTTGAGTTGGGATAAGCTTAATCTAGAGGGTTGTTGGCTACCAACAATTCCCAAGGTCGTTCAGATATATTCATGACTTCAAGGATGAATTCATCTGATGAAAAAGTCTGATCCAGGATGTCATGAGTAGTAGGAGTGTTGATGGCCCATATTGATCAAGTGTAAGGATCATATTCCTCCATCTGGGAAGGATTTTGATCTGAATCTACCGAAGCCATTTGGATAGATTGATATGAAATCTCTACGGCAGATAAGGGTACACTACTCTCTGTTTCATTTTTTTGCATAGAATTTAGTATATTTCGATCACTCTTTTCGACTAATATATCCTCCTTTGAGGATCCCTCCGATGAGGTGGAGCCAACTTCTGGTATGGACTTAGAAAAAACTTTTAATGGAAAGTATACTTCCGATGTAATATTTAAAATTGGAGTAGTGTGAGAGGTCAATACCGATGGTGGAATCGTGAAAGTTCCCATGAGGGATGAATATTTGAACATTCCTACCCTAATATCTTGAATCACCGTTTTCGAATACCCTACAAAAGGTACATTCGAGTGGAGACCAGTTTCACGTGTGCAGTAGTCTAGTTGATCAATCGTGACAATCTTCCCTTGGTGTGGGAACCAAATAACTCGGAATACTGAAGACACCACGGCCATCATCTTATGTGTCCAACTACGTCCCAATAGAAAATTGTAATATATGGGCGCGTTCACTACCTCAACATCTACTTGAACTATTTTACCTCCCTATTCAATTGGGCAAGCCATGATAAGTCCATGAGGAGGGAATGAATGACCATCAAATGCTTTCAGTATTGTATGGGGTTGTACTAGGGTAGTTGATCCCAAAAATTTCCAACATACTAGTGACATGACACAAGTTGAGGCTCCTTCACCCAAAATAGTTTGAAATTTTTTCTTACCATGTGAAGTCACTTTAATCTGAAATGTGATTTGTGATGGAATCCTACATGTCGACTGTTTTAAATCAAAAGTTATCAAATTGTTACATCAGATGGGTCAATAGCATAGATAGCAAACAATAATTATTTTTGTTGAGTAGGAAAGCTTTGCAAAAATTCCAATGCGGACATTGCACATGGAGCTTGAGCTAAGTATTCAACCGCATTGTAGTTTTGAGCAGCTCGCGCATTAGGATTATGTGTTGTTTTATGGAAAACCGCTTTTGGAGGTCGAGGTACTATGTCTCCTTATTGCCTCCAGTATGATTATTCACCTTAGGTGATTCTCCCATTCCATAATTAGAATTGGGATTCTTCTTATGTTTCTTCTTTTTTCCTTTTGGGTCCATAGTTTGAACCGTAAGTACTTCAAAATTTTGGGTGGGAGTTGCGGATTGTTGTGTTTCCTATCCAACTGTGGGTTGTGAAGTCTGAACATACATTTGTCTTAATTGTTGGGTAAGCTGTTCAAGTTGGTTGATGGATCCAATCACACTATTGGAATGAGGTCCTTTTGGTGGCCTAGATGGATTGGACGTAGGTCTTACAGCATGAGGTATTAAATCATAAAGTGTGCCCGATTGGGAATATATCAAATCCATCTGTTGAGCACTTTGAATGAGTTATTCTTCAGTCATGGCACCTGACATGGCTACATATTTTTCAAGAGTAGGAAATAACAATTTTATGAACCAATGTGATAATAATTGATCTGGGATATCAACTTTTATAATCCTTTAGTGCCTCCTCCATTCGTGGATATGATCCGATATGTGAGTAGAAGTGGACTGCCTAAGTGAAATCAAAAATTTTGTACCTGTCTCATAGCGGATAAGTAATTTAAAATGTGTCAGAAATACCATAGCTAAAGATGAAAATTCCTTGAATGTATTGCGAGGAAATTCAATGTACCATTTCGCAACGGTTCCCGTTAGGGTCCGCTGAAACAACCTTAACCTAATACTATCATCAACTAGGGAGTTGGATAAACACCACAAATGGAATGTCATCACATCATTTCATGGATCTTCCCCTAGTTTTCCATCAAACTTGGGTATGTCTGAGGGTATTTTAGTTGGTATGGTTGGCCACCCATTCAAATGTAGAACAAGTTCATTAGTCATCCTGCATAAATCCAGGAGATTCAGTGTAGCTATAAATGGTGATTTGACTGGTGCCGTAGCAAATGATTGATGCGTGGGTGAAGCTTGGTGTATCCATTGTTGTTGTCCTTAGGCTTGAAAATAATTCCAAGAAGGATTTCCTCCCTGCAGAGGTTGCATCCAAAAAGATTGGTTACTTCCTTAATGTTGTCCATTCCATTGTGGAACGGGATGAATGTATGGATTTCCCTCTTGTGGAGGTATGTTCCAATAAGATTGGTTACTTTGTGGAACATGACAATTCCATTGTGGGATAGGATTAATGGGTGGATTTCCCCCTTTTGGAGGTGGGCCCCAATAAGATTGGTTACTTGTCAAAATCTAACCATTCCATTGATTGTTTCCTTGGTTTTGATAATCATTCCAAGGTTGATTTCCCCCTTGCGAGAGTGGTCTCCAAGAAGATTGGTTACTTCCTAGAACTTGTCCACTCTATTGCGGAATGGGGTTGATAGGTGGATTGCCCCTTGGTGTGCTACCTGTTGAGGGTATGGGATTGCCCCTAGGATTTGTGCTAAAAAACATTGGAGGATGATTTCCCGAGGCATTTCCACTAACTTGTGGAGCATAACCCCAATTGGAATTATTGTTCCATGATCCATTGGTTCCGTCAGGAATATTAAGATTCCATGGTGAAGGGTTTCCCCTAGAAGTACAACTTGGAATAATGTTAGGTATACCAAGAGGATGTTGGTTTACTCATTGATTGTTTTTACCTTTATTAGCCAAACCATATGGAAAACCCATATTTGGTAAGGCACACCCCCTAGTAGGGATCCCTACAAACGAAGTGGATGTACTTCCGCGATTGGAACCCGAAACTGTACCAACTGACACTGAAGTGCTGGTTGAACTTGTGCTAATAACAGGTATACTAACTATTGGGATTGATGTAGAGGCCAAATTGGAAGTATAGCTACCTCCAACAACTATTTAAGTTTGCGATGTTGCAGTCCCTTGTGATCCCAATGAAGCTATAGGGTCAAGTGTTGAATTTTTCATATCATTCCAATAACTGAAAAGAGGATTGATATAATCCAATGACTCACTGATGTGAAGTACCACTGGATATGAAATATTTGTCAAAGGTGGGTTTATGTGAGTAGCTGTGTTGTTCTCTAGTGTTTCAAATTCAAATGGAGCAAGATTATCAACAATTTATGTGTTTTCTCTATTGGATAATGGTGAAGTTTTAGTATTTGTTTGATGTTGTTCTTCTCTATTGTTGTTAATTGAATCTAGAAGTTGTTCAGTTTCCAAGTCACAAGGTTGTGTTTTCTGTATCTGTCTCCACGATGTAGTGGGGCCTTCAATTTATGGTGAATCACCTCCCTACCGTCGTGACTAGTGGATCGGGAGAGTATCCACTATGAAGAATTTGATAAAAGGATTTGTTTTAAAATGGTATTCTTAATCACAAATATAATCAAACAATCCTAAGGCACTCTAGACTCAATAAAAAGAAAGTGTCCACGCAGTAAAAAGTCCTATGAATCCAAGCAAGCAGTCTACTTTTCAAAAGAACTGAAGCTCAGTGAAAAGATGGATTAGAGGGCCTTCCAAAACTAGTAGCTGCTGAGGGATATCAAGCCTCAAAAAATTACTAATAGCGAAGGTATGAGAAAAAATTACAATAAAATTTAATCGCCAGGGGTGCAAGTATTGGTTCTTGACCATTCACCCTCCTAAGGAGTAAAAGCTTCGAAGTTTGTCTCAGTTACTGCAAGCGTCCCCCACTCACAATATCCTATGTGATATCCTAGGAATAGAAAATAAGGTTATCACTTCACAATCAATGGTCGGGAAGAACAGTTGTAAGTCTAGGACAACTCTCATAACCGGGTATTCTAGAAAAGTGATGACACCCCAAGGACTTTTCACTTATGTAGAATTCTGTGATGAGTTCATATCCAACTAAACAAGAAAGAGGGGGACACCACCCTTACTTATCCAGATTGACCTCGTGCTTGATGCATGTGTTAGATACGCTTTCCCGACAAGTGTTTTTTGCTACTAATGGATTTAAACTTTCAATAATCAATGCTAGTATAAATTCTTTTGTAGCCTAGGAGTGTTAACTCTCCAAACCTAATCCAGGGAACTAGCCTAACCTTGTTGGTGATATGAAAATCAAATATTTGTTAGTTTTAGATTAAGTGCCAATGTTAAGGGTACTTTGCTTAGTTTTGGGAGTGGAAGTGAAACTGGTGGTGTGTTGACATGAAAATATGAACCAAACAATGCAATATGCTCACTACTCTACCTTGCAATTCGATGAATGTTCTAAACTAATGAAAAGTTAGATGTTCATTTGGGTCTTTCAAACATGCAAGTTGCAAAAAATAATTAAAAGAAGAAAAAAATTACAACATGCATAAAACTCTTTTCAAATGTTTGAATGTGTTTCCAAATCTTGTGAAGTTTTGTTGACGCAAAATGTTTTTAGTAGATTTTTTATATTTAGGAACAGTTCTTCTGAAACATGGTTAATTACTAATTTCAAAAATCAATGTAAACCAAACAAATATCTCACTTGAAATGAATCTAATTCTGTTACATGGGGAATCTTTGTTTCTCATTTGCATGGCCACCCGAAAGTGTAAGCAAAGAGGATACACAGAGCCCTTTGTAGAATTATGTAATAAAATTTTACACATGAGATCTACTTTCTTGTTCACAAGATTGCTCGAAATCCCAAGTGAAGAGGATATGGTAGCTCAAGAACTGTATGCGAAAATTCAAATCTATTATGTTACAAGTGAGATCCACTTTCTCATTCACAAGATCGCCCGAAATCCAAAGTGAAGAGGATATGGTGGCTTGAAAAGAAATTGCTTGAAAAATCAAATCCTAAACTATTACAAATGAGATCCACTTTCTCGTTCACAAGATCGCTCGAAAGCCAAAGTGAAGAGGATACGATGGCTCGGACACAACTTATCTCAAGAAAATTGAGGAATAAAGCTACAACTTTCTCTAATTGTACATGAGAAAAATGAAATATTGTAGATCCAAAACAAAATTTGACTAATTAAAGTTGTTTTTCAGTTTTGGAGGGAAATTTTTTTCAATGTGTAATGTTCAATTTTTTGTTTTTTTAATGCAAAAATCTTTGTGAAATGTTTTCAAATGATATTTTCGTGTGTCATTACTGTGATTTGGTTTCTTGTTTCAGATAAGAAAGTGTATGGGATTCAAAAATTAAAGGGCCTGAAGGTTCTTTAAACAATTGTTTATGTTTTTTTCAATTTTTATCATTTGCAAACTAGTAATTGAATCAAAATTCTTTAACGATCAATTCTAATATTATCAAAGCAGGGATCTCAAGAAAAATATGACCTCAAGCAATCATATCTACAACAAATTATAAGAAATGTTTTGAAAAAGAATGCCAAATTAGGCCATCCTTAAGGGTTTTGGAAGGAAATTTCAAACCAAATCCTCCCAATATTTTCCAAATTAGTGGTAAATTGATCCTAAAATGTTTGTAATGTCATGTGCAGTTCTGAAAACACAAAAATTATGTCTAAAAGTGGCCCTAAAATAGTAAAATCTCACAACTAGTTTTGACATTTTTTTGCAAATTTGAACCAAAACGCTTTCAAAATATTTCAAAATCTTCCAAATCTTAGCTAATTAGGGTCCATGTGAGGTCCAAAATCTAACTTAATGGATTTCTAAGCCAATCCAAGAAAAAAAAAATCACAAAATAACTGGACAAAAGTGAGAAAAATAGGTCCAAAATTCAAATTCCCTGGTCGACACAGGTTCAGAAGAGTCATCAAAGCGTTTCTGAGAAAGATGCACCCTATACGCAGAGCAGGTGCGTCACTGGAGGGGGTTGACAGTGTAACAGAGTGTGTCTTTTACCGAATATGCACTGTGTATGAAGAAAGAGTGCATCGCTCTTCCAAGATCAAGAAAATGCAAAAGCCGAGCCCAATTTTCAATTTTTTAGGTTTTTAAAGGTGGATTAAGGCCGGTTGTAGGCTTCTAAGGGTCTTTAAACTTGGTACATAGGTCCCATAATATTTTTAGGGAAATATTTAATTAGATCTTTTAAGGTTTGGAACACAAAATATTTGAAGAAATTTTCAAATTAACCCAAGTGGAGTCGTCAATCTGTTGATAGCAATTGTGGTAGGGATGTGTCTACACTAATTAGCTATCTTACTATGAACTTGGTGAGATTCAATGACATAAATACATGCAATACTCATTCATTCCTTAGAGATTTCGAAGTAATTTTCAAGAAAATAGAAGGGAGGGAGAGAGTAGAATACCTCTTGAAGCTAGCCACTTGAAGAACATCCCCTTGCTTGAGCATCCATGGCCTTTAGGCCTCCATTTGCAGCATCTTGCTAGGTTCTTACCTCTAGCTTCTATCTCTAAGAACTTGAAAAAGTTTGCAAAACTTGAAATCTATCTACCAAACTTGAATTCAAAACTAGATCTACAACCTAAATTCAAACACAAATTTGGGGGGGGGGGATGAATTGTATCACATTGAATTGATTAAAAGAAATACTTACAACCTTGTTGCTTGAGGTGAATCCTTCCTCCTTTACTTTGAGCCAACCTTCTCCATCCTTGACTTTGATCCTTCAAGAGATTTGTTGAAGATGAGCTTTCCAACCTTGAAATCCTTCTGGCATGCCTTTACTCTCACTTTCTATCTCTTACCATGCCCCAAATGTCTTTCTTTTATAGCATTGGGAAATGGGAATTCATTATTCAACTTTCAATGTGGGATAATACATTTTCTGATTTTTTATTATTTTCACTCAAAAACCCACTTTTCCATTATTTTCAGGCTTTTGACATTAATTTCCAGGATTTTTAGTACAATTAATACACCTTTTGTGTATTCTTTCCACTCCAGGAGTTGTAGAATCTAGGTTTTGTCCCTTTGAGTGGTCCTAGACTAGGCCTCTTTAGAGAACATTTTCTTCACAAACTTATTCCTTTGCGGAAGCGGTGGTCAGATGAGATATTGAAGCCCTTAGTTGTTCCAAATTGCTAGTATTCATGTTGCGGGAGAATGGTAAAATGTGCTTCCATCTTCACTTGTTAAGGGTGTTAATTTAATTGTTAAGACTAGGACAAGCTAGCACATGCACCACCTCTCTACGTTAATCGGTGGGTCATGATTGCAATACTGCGCCCTCCGGAGGGAATAAACCATCCTGCGGGCTCACCCTGGTTCATTCTGCTTGGTTTGCAATTTGGTTCCTCCTCTGTGCTCGTTGCGTAGACCACCCTCTTATCTCTCGATGGTCGCAGACACAAATGTTGAGTATCACAACCAAAGACAATTGTGATGAAATGGCTCACGAACGACACTGGGTTCCTAGTAGGCGCGGGTGTGGCCATCACAACTGCTCCCAGGAAAGCGATATGGTCAGCATCACTTTCCACCTAGCCACCATGACCGATATGTTTTTGGTTATTCAAAACGACATACAGGACGCTGAAGAGGACACTCAAGCATGAATTCTGGAGATTCGCGACAAGGTCCAAATTCTCATCAACTTGGATTTTTTCATTAACTCTAAAGCTATGTACTTTTATCAAGACACACCATTGTAGTTCTCTATTTGGTGAGCATCCGTGCGATTATAGATTTAGTATGCACATGTGGCAACTTTTTGAAAATATCGTGTTTTAGAAAAGTCAAGTGTGGGATGCCACTTTTTTAATTGTTATTTGAAATGTGTCTAGATATATGAGAGCATTGATGCATGTGCTATCATAAAGCATGAGTGCACCTCACTATTTTTAGGCACATTGAGTATAAAATCTCTATAAAAGCCTATGCTTACCCACCTCTGCTAAAAGTAGCTAAAAGTAGAAGAAGGAGAAGTGCTTTTGTGAAAACCTCTTAAAAGCATGTTTTCCTTATAGTGATGGAGACATCTAATATTGCAACAAACTTCCCTCTTGTAGAATCCAACGATAAGGGAATTCAAAACTCCTATCAATCCAAAAATTTGATCCAATTTTTTTTAACCATTTAAATATATTTAAAAATAACAAAAACCCTTAAAACCATCATTTCAACATATACCCAAAAGAAATCACAATCATACTTAAAATTTATCTCAAATTTTATCAGAACAATGAAAAACAATGTCGTTTGCCAAGTAATTAGCTTACTCCAACATTTTTACCACACAATTAGCTTTCCTATAATTATTTTATAACGCTCCCTTGGTGTTTCAACATTTTCATGCTTATATCTCATTGTTGAGTGCTTCTTTCATTTTTACCACACAATTAGCTTTCCTAGAATTATTTTATATCGCTTCCTTGGTGTTTCAACATTTTCATGCTTACATCTCATTGTTGAGTGCTTCTTTCGTTGTTAGTTTGGATACATTGAATTTGGTTTAGTTTTTAAATACTTATTATTAATGGTTGGTAGCACATACCTATGTATTGGAAATGGAATAAGTGAAGTAAAACTTTTTGGATACAATAGATTAGATTTGGCATGAATACTCGTTGATATTTTGTCCATGTGTAGCACTTCAAAATCAAATTTACTTTGGAGTTTGTGCTTTTCCTTTACTTGTTTCGTAGGTTTACTTGTTTCGTAGATCATGTGTAAAGGAAGAATGATGATTACCATGAGACCTCCACTACTACAACTTGGTTCCTTGCACGTCCGTGTGCAAGTTCCAAAGGCTTTTATATTAAGATATGATTGAGTCTTTTTCCTTTTGACCTTGTAGTTGTGTGAATTTCAATTTATACTTTAAATTCATTGCTTTGGTTTATGGTTTTTTGAACTATCGATATGGTATTTAAAACCATAGTGGCATAATTTGGTTATTTAATTTTTTTGATTTGTGGGGGTGGCTTTTGGTTTAAGAAATCATGACCTAATGACATCTAAATCATCAAAATCACTTGGGGATCGTAACTGACCTGGGCCACACCAACCCTCAATTGGTTGGATTTTTGGGTGTCTCCTCCCAACTAGCTCACCCCTAAGGGGAATTGAACCCCCATGCTAACAAGACCCACATCTTAACCAAATGAGCTAACGAGAATTGACAAAATATAAATAACATTCAATTTCATACTTCCTAACCATTAATCATTCTCTAATAAATACGTTCTTACTTTCTTATCAAAATAATTATTAATGAATAAATGTAATTTTGGTTGTAACCATATCTATCATCAATTCAATATGGTTGCAAACTAGCGTTCAAATAGGGAAGTGGGCCCATGAATGGCAAAATACATTTTGTAGTGGAAAACTCCATAGTTTACAAGGGCTCTTTAGATATTTTCTAGTAGATTAGACCTTATTTTTGGCAGGAAGTGGGCCCATGGATGGCAAAATACATTTTGAAGTGGAAAACTCCATAGTTTACAAGGGCTCTTTAGATATTTTCTAGTAGATTAGACCTTTTTTTTTGCGGACTATAGTTTCTTAATAAATAGTATTGTGATCTATTTCAAGATTTTGAATATTTTTGCTAAGATAATTATGAAATATGAGATTTGTTTTGTTACAACTATGTTATCATGGACAAGGTAGTATGATAAGAAGTCTTTCTTCGTGGAAGTTTTTTGATGCAAAGATGTAATTATAAACAATGTTACATTTGATTATCCCTCAGATAAATAACAAGTTAATTGTGTCATAGTATTTAAAACATTTTTCCTTGCAAATTTAACTCTATAAAAAGCATAACTATTTTTCCTCTTAACCATTTAAATTACACTCTTAAAGTTACAAAAATATACATTTCAAAAAGGTCCTATTTCTATTATTTCTTTTGCATTTTCAAATTTATGGTGGTAATTGTTATGTTTTTAAATGAAATGTTTAAGATATTTGGCCGGTAAGAATGAAGACAAATTGCAACCCCGTTTAATCAGTAAATCGGCCAGTGGGTCAGGTTCGATTCTCACATCGGTTGTATCGGTTGTAGCATAAAGTTCCCAAAACGGCGACGGGTCAGAATGAAGACAAATCCCAACCCTGTTTTCATCAGTAAATCAGCCACTGGGTCAGGTTCGATTCTCACAGCTGTTGTAGCTGAAAATTCCCAAAACGATATGTCCAGTAACTCTGAGTCCTGACTCCTGACCGATGGGGTGTTTCTGTCATGGCCTATTTGAGTTCCATTCGCTTGTGTGAAATGTTGTCCTTCAATTACCAAATGGCCTATTTTCTCAAAATGAACTGAACTGAATTTTCATCTCAAAATTGCAGAGACTTTTATTTATCCACGCCGTTTGGCTGTGGGTATCTGGGTGACATCTTAACTGTTTTGGAAAAGGTTGAAATAAGAAGCCGTCCAATCATTTCACATGCCATTAAGAATTATTGAAAAAAACACCAAGCTAAAGCCAACCTTGTTGGAATCTTCAAAAGTTGCTCGCCTAAACAAAACAAAAACTGTCACAATTTCAGATCTCTCACATGTTTCTGGAGTTTCTTGTCAGAGTACCCAAATTCAACATTTCACAACCATAAAAAAATCAAGCGTTTTTACTCGATACCGTATATGAATGCACTTCAATTCGTTACCCACCTCTCAAAATTTCAATGAATTGCAGATAATTTGCAGTTTTCCCATTACAGTCAGAACCCACAAAAAGGCAGCTATCAATAACTTTAATTTTGACCACTGACCATTGCAGACAAACCATCCCCAGTTTTTTTTAAATCAATGAAACCATTTCATTGCAGAGAATCTAGTAATTCAAATTGCAGGTCTGTTTGATATACTAATAATATGAAGAAGAAAAACTTGGATCCCTGGATCAAACTTAAATACAATGACCATAGACTGAAAGTGGTAAATATCTCAAGAACAGACAAGGCATAAATATACACAATTCCATATAAATAAATCCTTAAACACATTACAGAGAGAAACTATTATTTGTTTGAATTAAGATACCTTAAACCCATGAAGCTTAAAACTTAGGGTCAATGGCCTGCTCACTGCCTCTCCAGTGGCTTCTCCAAGAGGGCAGATATATACATTTCCTTGAGCTCAGCCCCTCTATCTAACTTAGGGTCAATGGCCCATTTCAGCTTATTGAACCCAAGCTTCTCAATCATGGGCACATAGATCTTCAGCTGATCCTCTATGCAGAAGAAATGATCTAGCCAAAACAGGCCTCCGGGCCTGAGAATCCTGTAGATATCATACACTATGAATTCCAGTAGCTTCGTCGGAATCCAGTTGCTCAATACATGCATAGAATGAACAATGTCTAAGGTATTGTCAAAGAATGGCAGCCTCTGAGTAACAGTGATATACATGGGTATAACCCCTCTGGAGGCAATGAAGCTGTTGAAGGGCCCGTTCAAGTTCATGGAAGTCGTAATAATCGTCACATTGCGCTCCCTCATTCTCACGGCAAAAGTTCCGGTTCCGCCTCCGATGTCCAACCCAATTCGAATTGTGTTCTTCTTCATATTCAAGACCTCGTCGACAGAGTAATCCATCGATCCATGGCTGTTTAACCACCTGGTTTTCTCTCGGCCTTCAAGATCGAAGCAGTCTTTGCAGTCGTCGAAGACCTTTTGGTATTTTCTCTGGATGAGGCACGAGTAATTCTTGCAAGAATATGCAGTCCATACGACGCTGGAATCAGGCGGAGTCTTCCACATGCTCTTTGGAAAGGGAAATGGCTCTGAGTAATTTGAAGGTGTTGTGGGATAACAGCGGCGGCGAGGAAGAGGCTCGCAACCCTTGAGCATGAGCTTCTGGGCCAGGATTTCATCGTCCGGGCAGCGGTGGCCAGGCTTGTAATCCATATATCTGTTCAGATCTTCCTTGAAGATCGCACAAGCATGGCCGATGGGAGGATAGATGGTGTCGGAGCCGAAGTTGGGATTGTGGCCGAGTGGGAGCTTTTTGCCGGAGATGAAGTCTTCCAACTCCTTGGACATGGAATCTCTGTTGGGTTCTCCCCATTGAAGCCACGGATCGTCTGTGTTGTCGTCATTGCTGGTGTTGGGGTCTCGCAGAAGCTGTGTCATATGGGCGAGCTCGGCTGCGAGATTTTCAGAGACTTGTTTTGAGGATTTCAGCTCGGCTTCGAGATTCAGAAGTTCCTGCTGGGTTTGGTTGAGTTTGGCAATGAGAAGGTCACTTGAAGGGAGTGGGAACTGGGCGTATTGGGTGTTCCTGAAAATGGGAGATTGAAGGGTATGGTAGTAGTACTGTAATGGACCTGAGAAGAGGAATACTGTGATTACATTGGTGCCGAGAACCAACAACAGAACCAGCAGTATTGACATGGGTTTAGTGGACATGGATTCTGTTGATTTTTGCCTGGCAGAGTTGTCCAGAGCCATTGAGCAAATTACAGAAAAGACGAGGCCAGGCTTCAGATTTGGTGAAGACTCATTGAAGAGTTTTGACCCTGGAGAAAAACCAGTGAAGTTTCTCCAGTGTAGATGGTATTATGTTGGCCCTCTACGCTGGAGCCCTTGGATTAATATTCTTGCAGAAAATTTTCTACATGCCATGAGAGCCCAAAATTACCTCGGGCAAAATGATATGTGCTTTTCCAAAGCATGCTTGTAGCGCATTGCCCGCTATAATTTAGATTTTTCATGTTACCTTAAAAGAAGTGAAGATTTTTAAATGGCGCAGGTTTCATGGTATTAATTATAATTAATAATGCTAACTTAATTTTAAAGGTATAATTACGAAATGTACATCCGAAGTGTACATCTTTTAAAAAATTTAAAACTTTATTTTTGCATTTGGATTAAAAAATGATATATTTAACTGTCAAAATTATTTATTTTTAAATTGTATTCATGAAAATTTTGAATTGTGAGATTTTCGATTTTCTGCTTAAAACTTGCTACTTTAAAAATAAAAATAAAAGCACCTAAAACTTCTTAATATGATAAACGGCATTATTAAACAAAATGTGCTCCTTTTCAAAAAAATAAAAAATAAAAGCACCTAAAACTTCTTAATATGATAAACGACATTATTAAGCAATTTTAATATGAAAGAAAAAAAATCTGGCTAAGGAAAGGTGTGGGGATTTTATATTTTTGGGGCTTTCTACGTAACCTCCTCCACACAGCTGAATTGGTTTCAAATGACTATAGCACACCAATTGCTGGTAATAAAGTAGTGTTAGCCCTGAAATCCTTGAACGTGAGTGTACGTGCTCTAAAGTGAAATCTGTAAAGCAGTTTTCTACGTGCCCTGCTCTAGGCCTATAATACACCATTGCCTCTTTTCAAGAGGCCGAATAAAGCCTTCAAAACCTGGATTAGACCGATCAGAAATCGGGCAAAAAACTTAGGTTATCTTGTCTGAGGAAAAGTGTTGAATTAATAATATTTGAAGAAATCGATTTCTATAGTCCTGTCCTTTAAGTTGGTTTTTGCTCTAGTTTTTTTTTTCAACAGAACAAAAAAAAAAAATACCTTGTTATTCATTAGTGAATCAAAAGAACTTACAGTAAATACCTATCCCAAAGATAGAATTAATGGCTACAATCCTACACACTATAACATAGAATCCGCTAGAGCATATCACATACCGAAGTACCATACCTACCAAGATGCTGAAGTTAGCACAAAGTTAACAAAGATACACAGGGTTGTAAAATCAAAAACCCCAAACAGCTATCAGCCGATATTACGATAAAAGGAACCAAAAAAACATGCCAAAATTAATAAAGTCGCATGTGTATCATCTCCCCCGGGTGTTGGTCAATAATCAGAGTGACCTGGAGAAGACCTTCAGTCAACATTAAACCCTTCTTGGACAAAAAATCAGCCCGTTGATTGAAAGAACAAGATATATGTTGAAAAGTATAATCCTGAAATTGTTCCAAAAGAAGAGTTATACATTGCTTCCAATGATGAAGAGAAGACACATTGAAGAGGCTCTTGCCCATAGCCCAACCAATAATCACACTGGAATCACCGAAGATCTGAAGATTGGATAACTCCTTTGAGCGAGCAAATGTCAAAATAGTCCACAAAGCCAATAGTTTCACTCGAGTGTTGCTACCCAGACCCCCGCTAAGAGAGAGTTCAAAATACTGATTATCTGAAATAATCAATAATCCCCCAATGCCAACCTTACTGTCCTGAGCCGCTCCATCGAAAAAACCTGTAGAGTATGAGTGTGCCAGCATTGGCATACTAATAACATGATATTTCAGGCTGGTCTTTTTAGGGACTGAGTCATTTAAAACCTGCAAGATGTAAAAGAGAGCCCTTGCAAAATGGTGTTCAATACTTTCAAAAAGAATTCGATTCCGCTACTTCCATATACCCCAGATAAAATAAATTGGGAGAGAAATGAAAGACCTGTGCCTATTATGCCAATAATGCAGCAATTCTTCAAAGGTATCCCTATTCCAACAAAAATCCATTGAGTTTCCAATTTGATTTTTGCTCTAGCTTTTAACAAGACCATTGAGAATTTTCCAATTAAGGCTATGCAGTAATCATTGTTTTGGAAGCATAAATTCCAAGTACCATTTTAATAACTACAATATTTCTTTGTGAGTGAGATAAGACGAGTGATTTTGGGAAGAGAACATGATTCTCTGAACTTTAAAGAAATGATTTTTCCAATCTTGTAACGGAAAATTCTCATTAAGGATAATTTCACATGTCATATTAAGATGTATGGAAATTTCTCAATAAGGATAATCTATTCTTGGTTGAAGTTACCCCGGAGTACATAAAAGAACTTAATTTTCTCCATTTTAAAAAGCATAAAACATTAGTGGTTGTTTATGTCTTTCCAATTTATATAGTTTTGTAAATAATATTGTACAATTGATTGATGAGGTTTGAATTTTGGATTCTTTAAAGCAAAGAGAGGCCCATGTTATCCTTAGTTATGACCTAGAGCATTTGCTTAGAACATATTTGTTCTCCTTTGGCTATACTAAGTGCTTCATTGAATCTGTAGTCCTTAGGGGAAGGAAACAATGATGGTATTATTATTGAAGAAAATGTGGATGACATAGCAACATCACAAGAATGTACTCCCATTTGTAAATTGAAGAATATTAGCTTCCTTGCAATTTCTATAAAATTGTTAAACTGTATACATTGACATCAGAAAGAGGTGGGAAAGGACCCTTGAGGAAAATAAAAAGCATAACGCATTGGGTAACACCATCAAATACGAAAACCAAGTTATGGTTATAAAGGAGGTGTTGTGGCAAGTTACTCTAAAGGTGTTTTAATGTCAACTCAAAAAATTGCTTCTACTATGTTTGGAGTAGGAGTAAAAAGAATACTAGTGAAGTTGTTGAAATGGGATAGTGGAGAGGATCCCAAGAAATATACAAGAGAGAAAGAGAAATCTACCCTGTGTTGATGCATTTTTGTTACATTTGGAGTCTGGGTTTTAGATTCTACCTTGAACATTTTTGAACTGAAGTTATTGTAAGAAAGGGAAATGATCATCTAAAACTTTAATAACATGGGATACAAAACCTAGAAACTATTTGGTCAAGTTCCCCTGGAAAATGTGTTAATCAAGCCTCTAATCAAGGATTCTTGTTAACTCAACAAATCCTTCTCACCTTCATTTGAAAGAAGAATATTTATCCCAACCAGAAACTCATTTCTATAATATAAAGAGCAGGGATAATTTTAAGGACCTATACTTATTTAAAAGTGTATAAAACTTGGCGAATCTTACCAGTTCTTAAAATGTCAACTATAAAATATTTGGCGATATTTTTCTAAAATTATTTCAATTTCTAAGGATTTTATATAGTTTATATAATAATTTGGCGATTTTTAGAGTGAAAAAATTTACCCCATCAAAATTGGGCGAAATGGGGCTTCAAAAAATGCAAATTGGCGAGTCTGTTTTTGGAAAAAATCATGGAAAATAGCCCATGGGCTAAATTTCGCCCCTAAAATTATCCTTGATAAAGAGTGCCAAGTAATCTTCACATGATCGTTATAAAAATTTAGAAAGCTTTCGTACTTAGAATTTGGAATCAATCTCAAACACTAAAGTTAGAATATAAAGACTGCGACATGATCTTCACATTATCATCATAAAATCTAGAAATATCTTCTCCTTGAAATTTGGAATCAATCTCACAAAATGAAGTTTTCCCTCTTTATGCAAAATTTATTGATCACTTCCATTTGGATAAAATGAAATATCATGGAAGCAAAACATGTGGATGTACATTCACTCACTAGAAAACCCTTTGTCTTAGCTCTTCCCAATATTTCACATAATGAAAAATGAATTTCTTATGACCAAGATATCTCAAAATTCATCCACAAACCCATGGAAAAAGGTTAATGCTTTCGAGAAAAGTGGTTTAAAAGTAATTTTTATATGCCTCTCTTAAAAATTTTGTTAAGTCCCATTATTCCTTATATCCTACCCTACACCCCCTTCTCCCTTATCCATTTTGTTGATGTTTGTAGATCATATGGGTATTTCCATGAGTTTGTGTCTTATGGAAATCGCCATTAATACCCCTTGGGAACTTTGGAAATTTACTTTATTAAAGTCAATTATAAAAGTGAATGCTTTTTCTGTAATCAATGGGTTAATTTGGATAAATGCCTATTTTTTTGGCATTAGTGATTTAAGTTAATTAAATTAATCTCAATCATTGATATCAAGTGAGTGAGATCTAATCTCAGCCATTAGAGTTAGGGTTTTGATTCATCTCAATATGATAAAAGGAAGCCAAGGTGAGAGGAGAAGATACAAGAGACACACCAACAAGAGAGAGACAAACTCAAGTATTGAGTTGGAGAGAAGAAGGACTTTCTACTTTCCATATTTGGCAGAGAGAGAAAGATTGCAACAGTCAGAAATCTTCCATGGGATCATACCAATCAGGCAGATATTCACTAATGAAGGTCCATTAGCTATTTGGGAGGTTAGGAGGTTAGATTTATATTGTGATTCTATAAATACTGATGGATTTCTCCTTATGAAGTGTGGTGAAGAAGACTGTATGTTAAGCTTAGATCATTATGAGGTAGCCCCTTCGAAGAGGCAAGTGAATAGGGTTGATTCATCCCATCAAAAGAATCATTGGCATAATAATTAAGTGGAGCTTATTGGATATCTCTTGTGTTGTTTCATATTGTCGATATCCCTTATGTATAATCTAAATTGCATACTTGGTATATAACAATTGGTTTAGAGCCACTTTCATGGGGCCCATACATACACAATATTGGCTCACAATATCGCACAAATATTCAACTTCAGTTACCCAAACAGTACAATTGGAAAGCTTCACAAATAAATGGTGATCCTGTAATAATTGCAAGGTATGAGAAACATGTTGGAGGTGGATTTCCCAAGTGAGGATGTAGACCAAGATATCATTGAAGAAAACCAAGACAAAATGGCCAAGGAAAGGGTGGAAGTTCTTATTCATGAGGCTCTAAAAAATGGATGGGGCATTGCATAGGACAAAAGGAATGACTAAGAACTCGTAGTGACCCCCATGTGTGTAGAAGGTTGTATTGGATGTGTCTACCTCTTTCACTCGTATTTGATGGTACCCCAGGGAAAGGTCAAGTTTGGTGAAGAAATTGGCTCCATGCAACTCATCTAAGAGATCATCAATGATAGGAATAGAAATGTATCTTTAATGGTTAATTTGTTGAGAGCTCGGAAATCAAGACACATATGCCACGCTCCTTTATTTTTTAAGAGAATAACCACCGACGAGGGATAAGGGCTTGTGCTAGGAGAAATGATGCCTGCATTCAATAATTCTTGAATGATTTTTACAATTTCATTATTTTATGAAAAAGGGTGGTGATAAGGGAAGACAGTGGGAGGTTCACTGCTTGGGATTAAAGGAATACCATGGTCATGTTTCCCACGAGATGGGGGGAAACCCTTTGGTTCCTTAAAAACCTGATGATACAGGGAGAGAACTTGTTGCAAGTTAGATTGGATATCTGATGTAGGCGCTTCCATGACTTGGATGGAATTGAACTAAGAAATGACACCGAAGTGGCATTTCTTTAATAATTTCTTGGTATGGTGTGATGAGATAATTTTAGGAGAATCGTAGGTAATTCCATTGAGGTGATGTGTATTCCCAACCTTAGTAAATATGAGAGGGAGTTCCTTAAAATCCATGGTGAGAGGAACCAAAGTCCAGAGCCATTTGACCCCTAGAACTTTATCACAACCACCCATGTCAATAGAAAACTTATGTATTTTAAGATGGTAGTCACCCATTTGGAGTTTCACATTTTCACAACAACCACCACATTTCATCATACCCCCATTGGATATGATAATTTGGAAGTTGTATACAGGGCGAATATAGCAATGGGTTTCTTCACCCACTCATTGATGAATAAAATTATGGGTAATGCCATTGTAAACTAATACAATGGATTTCTTGTGTTTGATGTAGTTGATCAATTTCAATGTCTAAGGTGTGAGGAAACCATAAAAGGAATGGAGTGAGATTTGGGGTTTCTCCTTTGGAATGGCATATCAAAAGCATGCTCCATATGGGACATAGTATCCTCCACACCATGTTATAGTGGATCCTACATGGTGGTGTCCTGAAGGTGAGCATGTGGGGATGCCTCAATTTGAAATAATTTATGTTCTTTGCATTATGCCCTCAGAAATATTTTTCATCATAGTTGTATCAAAGGCCGAGGCGTTGACACTCTGCCATGACATATGGGGTCAAATTATGGATTCATAATGGTGGGATGGTGGTGTTGTTGGGGTTAGGATCCATGGGAAACACATATGGAATGCATCTATGGTATCATAAAGAAAATATACACTTGTTCCGATTGTGGGAATATGGTTGGTAACTAGCACTAGAGATGAAGGAAAAGAAAAAGCGGCAATAATTAATGTATGATAAATAAGATATGAGAGTAAACAAGGGAGTAAAGCATATCTAACTGTTACACAATGAGGAAACCAAAAACTAGTCTATGAAATTAGACATAGAAATGAGAATGAAGAGAGAAATCTAGAGTGCATGATACCTACACTTATGCACAGGGGATTCAACCTTGTTGACCAATATCTTATCACGTTCATTCATAAAGGGGGGGTTTTAAATTGTGAAAAATAAGGTCAATATATTGTAGGTATTTGAGGGGAGGGAGTAGGGTATGGGAGATTTATTGGTATTGGGGGGTATAAAAAGGGGTATCTAGTAAAAATAGGGATTTTTTAATTGGAAAGATGTATTGATACGGGGGCTCAAAAAAAGGATTTTGGTAGGTATTTATCAATATCTAGTGAAATTAAGGGTATTCTTTAATATCCCATGAATGAAAACCCTATGGCATAGTTTCACTCAGTGAAGACCCCATGCACTTATGTAAATGCAAGCAATGTCATGTGAAATATTGTTAGAGCATGCTAGGAATGATATTCTTGAATCCTAATGGAAATATTGGTTATCATTGAAGATATGTAAAGTTTAGAGTTAGGAACAAGAGACATAATCCAAATATATAATGGTTTCCACCTTGGTTACCCATAATGTATTACTTCCCACAAATAACACCACCTTAGCATATTGAAATCACTATTTTTTCCTATGAGATAAAGGATATTCCAAGTATGGTCTCAAAGGCTTACCTATTATAATTATTTTAGTTATTTATGGCATAAGAAAGTCTAGGGTAGTTGGTTAAGGATAAAATGGTTGTAACAGAGCTTGTAACATATATTTGATTCCTCGATATAGGTAAACTTCCACCACCACTGTAGAAATCAAGACAAATACCAACTTGACGGGTGAAACTTGGTTTCAATCACACCCTAACTAGTAACTCTACATAATCCACACATTTTAGGGTTTATGATCACTCTATGGAATCAAAGGAGAAAGGAAGAACAAGGAGAATAAGGAATGTTTCTCTAAGTAAGGCAAGGAGGAATAAGGATGAGGGAGGAGAAAGGGGGAAAATCTAGATAGTCTACTGGTTAAGGGAAAAAAACCATGCTTTGAGAAAAAGTAAGGGCGATAAGCATCATACAATAAGAGGAGTAGGGTTGAGTAGAAGATATGATGACATCATTAGGTGGGATAGCATAGGTTAAGCAAATTTCCCCAAGGAAATAACAAGTTTGAGTATGAGAAAATGGTGCCAATTATTAAGAAGCTAGCAAAGGAAAAACAACTTTCCCTGAATATGGAGCAATTTTTTAGAAAAGGAATACAAAGAGGAGGAGGTGACAATCACAAGGTCAAGGTTATATTACATAAACTATGGTCTGAATGATTTGATGACCAAGGTCTCCACCTTGCATATGGGACGAGTAGATTGGATCGATACAAGTTCATACACATCCTCTTTTCAATTGATAACATTTACATTGTCATCTCTACTTTAACTTCTTGTGAAATTATTTTTTCATTGATAACTATTCTAATTTTCTTAGCAACATGTTAACAACCCTCTTGAAACATACTCATTCCCAATGAGGATCTCTTAATGGTTTATACACATTCCTCTATGTAATAATGATTTCAAGCATCTTGCTTCACAAGTATTCATTTCCATGTATATTAATATAGATGAAATTTGCAAGCATAAAAAAAGGAGCATAATCTCTGAGTCATTCAAGTTTTCTTCACATGGTATGAGACAAGTATATCCTTTTAATTTAGCACAATCAACTCATATAGAAACTTGTAATCTCTTTACTAATTTATGTCTTTTTTCCGATTGAAGAGCTCAATTTGTAACTATCAATTAATCTTACAAGAATTACAATGAGATCACCCCTTAGTCTTTGATGAACAAATTATTGGCAATACTTGTAGCTACCTTCAACATTTTTCTCTACAATCTTTCTTCATAAAACCCTAGGGGTGGAACTACATTGGTTAACTTAACTATAGTCTAACATTGTCATAGGATTAATGATAATTATTCCTCATAAAACCAAAAGATCAATTATACATAAACCTACATAGGGCATCTTTACAATGTTTTCATTTTTGCACTAAAATATGGTTCACTCTTGAAATGCTTGGTAAGCAAGCTCTTAACAGATATCTATTGATGGAGAAATTGTGTTTTAACACTTTACAGTACACTACTACTACCATTTTCTTTATTTGAAATCTTCAATAAACATATATTATGTAGTTATATAAAAATAGCCCAGTGGTCTAGTAGTTAGAGTGCTTTAAACTTTATGCAATAGGTGTTTGGTTCGATTCCTTGAACTTTTTGCTTATGTTGCATAACTTACTCGATGCCTCTATTGGTTCGATTCCTTGAACTTTTTGCTTATGTTGCATAACTTACTCGATGCCTCTACTGGATAAAATATCGTAATCAAAGTTAATGATCCAACATTATCCAATATTCAACTCTAATTTTTTAATTATCCAACATTCAACTCTAATTTTTTAATTATCCAATATTCAACTTCTAATTGGAACTCCCATTTTTTATATTTAATTGGATGAATAATCACATCCCCATGTGTCATATTTATAAATTTCTCAATAAACGATTTCATAAAATACTTAATTCATTTTTTCATTAAAATAATAATATTCCAAATAACCCCATAAAATAGGGTAATATTCATATGAACTAATTCCACCATTCAACCATGGTGTTATTTCATGTTAGCTCAGCTTAGTTTAGAATATATAAGGTTTAACTAATGATTTCATAAAATACTTTTAATTCATTATTTTTCATTAAAATAATAATATTTCAAATAACCTAAGCTTAGAATATATAAGGTTTAACTAATGATTTTATAAAATACTTTTAATTCATTATTTTTCATTAAAATAATAATATTTCAAATAACCCTATAAAAATAATATTTCAAATAACCCTATAAAATAGGGTAATATTCCTATGAACTAATTCCACCATGGGGTTATTTCATGTTAGCTTAGCCTAGTTTAGAATATATAAGGTTTAACTAATGGGGAGTAATGACTTCACCACCTTAGTGTGCACTCCTAATCATAGCCATGAGGCATGACAACTCCAATAAAGGAAATATTTAGGTAGGAATGCCACCTTACTCCTAGATAGATTGGTTTTGCAAAGATACCCAGCTTCCTTATTCCACATATTTTATAAAAAGATGTGGTTCCTCTCTCTCATGTTTACAGAGGCAATTTGAAGCACATCTATTCATCTAAATACAACAAAGTCAAATCCCCATGGTCATGTCCCACACTCATATGTTGGTGAGTTAGTAAGGCTAATTTTCCCTATCTCATATACATGCATGAATTAGATACACATCAAGTAGATTGGAAAAATATGTATAAGATAATCCTAATCAAAATAGTTAATTTCAAAATATACCTTATGGGGTCTCATTGTATGACTCCCAATATGGAGTTCTCCCACACATTCAATACATAGTTCCCTACATCACCAAGACCGATGAGCCATAACGCAACATTGCATGTAGGAATGCAACATAAGAAAAACACCATCATATGAGATAGATTCAATTAGGCTTTCACAAAGTCCTAATATTAATCCATAGTCAACCATTAGTTCTTACTTCAATAGATTAGTAAGCCCCATAACCTTTAGCGTAGGTCAATATTAAACACCTCCATCCAAAAGTCATGTAGTGTCTTACCAACCTACCATAGTTTACACTTGATCAACATCATCATTAGTCATATTCGATCATATCATTGCATCGTCATATAAGAAATTAGATCAGATCATTTCATTCATTCTTAGGAGTTCCCAACCATGAATATAGATTGCATCTCATAATTAGGTAATAATCACACATATTGCATGTATGCTCTCATAGTCATCTCTACACACATAATAAATTGGCATAATATTCATTAATTTCCAATTCATACATATTACAAGTCATCAAATTGATAAAGGATAGACATCCTGTCCATATATAAATCTAGGCTATGCAACATGGGACACTATAGTAGAGGACATTAGGGAGAAACCGAGCATGAAGAAAAATATTTGGTGGAGCTATCATGAGATATTTCTCTTAAACCTGGAAGTCTAACAACAGAGTCACTAAGGCCTTTTTCTTCAAAGTCTAAATGTTTAATAGTTCACCCTCTAGAATCTTAGACAAATAAAATTTTAGGGGAAAAATTTAACCCATCAACTAATTTTTGATGTTTTTTTCCAAAAAGAGATTCACTAATTTCCATTTTATCTAAAATGAATTGCCTAGATTCTGTAGGATAAAAATATTTTACTCTAAACATCACCAAAATTGTCCAAAAACTAGATAAAATCCTTAGAAATTTAAATATTTTTCACAAAAATATCGTCAAACATTTAACGGTTGGAAATATAAGAATTAATCAGATTCCGCAAGTTTTCTACAATTAGAAAATTATGGATCCTTACAATTTTCCTTAATCTTGGATAGTGTGGAGTCTCCAAGAAGCCCATTCTCCCAAATCTTGGACTTTTATTGGCTCTTTGGAACTTGGTGCAACCAATCATCACCCAAAGTGACATTAAATAAATCTTTAGCTCAAGCTTGTTATGACCCTCCTCAAGTGAAAGGTCACCCAACCTTAAGAGGCACATGAATATTACTTCCTGAAATTATTCTCATAATATAAAGCTTATTTCCTATAATATTTATCTTTCTACTGTCTACTGCTTTTTTTCCTGCACTATAAATTATAGTTTATTACATCTTAATCTATGTATATCATGTGTTGTTTTAAGTTTTATGGCTAAGTAACACCACAAGTGATATTAGAGCCACTTTCCTGAGCCAACACACCTCTAATATTTCATAGACTTTTTTTAGGCTGGAGACATATTCTGATGTTTTTAAATAACTGCAGAGATATGTCATTCAACAGGTAAAACTATATCTAGGGACCAATCCACATAGAGAATATAGATGATATGTAGTCACAGTGTACCCTCAGTTGGTACAATTGTTGGACACTATTGTAACCCATGTTGGAACCCCTTCGATTAGTATTGTATTAAACAACACTTGCACATAGAATGTCACTTCCACATACCCTCAGGTATATCGGAAGTCCCATAGGAAACCTAAAACTACTTGTAGATAATTCAATTGGCCATCTTCTTTTATATTGACACTAAGCACAACACTTGGGAAGATTACTCTCACCTACCTAGGTAGTCAGGTAGTATGGCTAAGGGCACAACTGGGCCTCCTTGGTTATCGCCCTAAGATATTGGGCCAAGTACTACCATTAGACCCCACATGTATATCAGAGAGCTATAGCACCTAAAAATCCCTTACCTTAAAGACCCTGGAAACCTGTATCCCTACAACTCGCAAAAGAAAATTCTTGATTTTGTCAGATCAGTTAGTACAAAAACCAGATTCTCTGTGGGTGGCTACGTGAAATTCTAACATCTTTGCATCTATCAGGAATTTGGTAATTTTCTCAGTGCAGTAACATTCAACCAGGACTAATAGTCCCACCAAAGTAATAAAAAAGTTGTGGGCTTGTCGAAAACCCTTATTTGAGACCCATATCAAATAAATCCTTGCATTGTGCTGATCATTTTGATATATATACGTCTAACAACCCTTTTTTGTGGTCTCAAAAACGTTTATTTGTGACTATCTCTATAGGATCATTACTTCATGCTAATCATTTTGATATAAATCTCTTACAACCCTTTTTGTGTGTACCTGACACATACCTTTCAACACCAAACCAATGATACATACCCCCAACTAGAGAAAGTAGGGAAACCAAACAAACTAGGGAAACATGGAGGCCACAACCCAAAATCTGCCCAAAACCTTCAAACTACCATGGAAGCCATTCTTCAATCATTGCAACAGTCAGTGGAAAAGATCAAAATTGATAGTGTGAATGATATGATAGTATTTGATGCTATTGCACAACATGTTGGATTTTCTTTAAAATGTGAAGAGTCCACCTAGCATAATCATTTGGCACTGATAACTTAGCTCTCACACTCTTTTTCTAGAAAACATAACCTCACTTCTTTGAGGACAAAGCTTCATGGCACCACTTCCCAAAGACTTTCATGTGAAAATTTGATGGCTTTGATCCCTTGGGTTGGGTTACCCAAATGGAACACTATTTGCACTCCATATCATTAAGGATGACCTACAAAAGTTAAAAATTGGGGGTTTATATTTAGATTTCAAAAGATGGCAATGATGTAAATGGTACCAAAAATATTATTATCATTATGTTCCTTGGGGCCAATTTGTGAAGACCCTTCATGAGCATTTTGACCATGACACTCTCTACTTGGTAAGGTTGACCAAATTGTTCCAGGATGGCACTGTTCTAGACTATATTACATCATTTGAGCAATTGGAAATCGACACAAAAGGCTTCTTTGATTATTATTTTTTAGAATTTTTCATCATTGGCCTCAAGGAGGAAATTCGTGCACATGTCCTTATGCAGAGGCCCTCGACTTGGTTGGAAACGCATGACAGAGCTCAAGAAGTTGAACTAGTCATCGATTCCTAACCCAATCACCCTTCATTTCCCACTTCGATTATGGTTATTAGGAAAATATTTATCACATGGCAATTCCCTCCTTATGTGAGGGCACTTTCTCATGTTACTTGTGTTAATGGGAATCATAAATTTTTCTCATGCTACTTATGTTAATGGGAATCATCTCATGTATATTATATTTTTTAATTGTCGTTTTCTTATGTTCTCTGTGTCTTCTACTTCTTACTTTCCTTCCGAACATCTTCATGGAAACTCAATGTTACTTTACTCCATGAATCACATTTCCTTCAAAGGGTGGTAAATGCAGTGTGGTTATTGAAATTTGTACTAACCATACACATAACCTATTATATATTCATGTGTTGGGTATTCATGGTATATAATCCATACAAAACCCACCTTATGATGACACCAAGGTCCTATGGTACATCTTAGTGATTGCTCATGGTGTGTTAAGCTATCACCTCATAAGTTCCTTACTATGGTATAGATGTGTGATTATAGTTTCCTATTTGATTTCTAGTGAAATGGTAGGGTCTGGTTTCATACATATTATGGCACTTTTCCTTGGTCACATATTTGGATATGGAAATTGCTTTGACCAATCTATTTGGGTCCCTCTCTTTTTAATAACGATATATTTCATTCATTGTGTACTAGTTGGGGCCTTGGTTAGTTGAGAAGATTTCCTCGGGTCTCAAAATGTCATTAAACCATTAGGGAACAATCTTTGAGGAACATAGTTGGTCAAATATTCTAATTTATTAAGTGGTTTTAGTATGTTGTAAATTGTTACTTGTTTTAACATTATTACTGCACTTGTTTTTAACGGTTCACATTTTTCTAAGGTACAATTTTTATTTTTTTTAATTATCTATAGTATGCCTCATCTACCTCTAGTACATTAGCTCAAATCTCATACAATCAATTTTCTAGAGGTATCAACTATCCAATTGTTAGTGCAATGGTTAGATAAGTTCCTCAAGCATTCCGGAATATATTTTGTCTCTAGTTTCCCCATTGTTAAGCATCACCAATATCATTCTCTCATATGTAAAAAATCTACCAAATTACTAGCCCGAGCTCTCATTCCACCTTCTATGATATTGGACTTGTTGGGATTTTCTTTCTCCATCAACTCTCAACCTATTTGGAGGTTGCAATAGTTGTTACTTTCCTCTCCATTTGGCATAAATCCTCCTTTTTATTGCTTTGTTTGGTTTGATTGAGGTGTTTTCCCTATACCCATGTTCACATCCAATCATCCAATCTCTTCTCAAAGGGACCTTAAACATAAGTCTATGTGTGAGAAAGTACAACCTACTCAACCAAGGACAAAGAGATCATTTATACTTGCACTTTATTTGATTTATCATTAGATGTGTGCATCTTGTTTCTTTATTTCATTTAATTGTATTTGGAGATATTATTTCTTACTTTTATTTCATAGGAGGAGAAGAAACTTCATAGGTATATATTGTAGGTTCCTAACGCATTTTTTTCTACTTGTTATTTGTCATTTTCCTCTAATCCCATGGTACTTTTTATAGAGTTTGTCTAAATTAATGTGTTATAGATCAAAACCTAGTTAAGGGCTCGTGTTTGCCTAGGAGGGAAATAAATGCTAGGTTCCCATCCCAATTTCTTGATTGCCAAAGAATCTAGGTAAAACAATGTAATACTTGTTGATTTATGTATTTCCATTGGATTGAGAAAGCATAATTAGATTGCATGTACTCTTTTTTCATTTATGTAATTTCCTTTTTGTAGATCAATAAGAACACATAAGAGAAAAAGAGGATAAAACCAACATTACTTCTCTTTCAATTTTATGTGATTTGTTATTTAGCCTAACATTGTTCCTAAACTTAAGAAAAATGACACATAAACCATACTAACAACTAAAGGTGCACACTATTTAAATATGTATATCTTAATAAACTTAGTGGACTATCCTTTTGTTTCCTTTTACCCCAACATAGGTTTTGTACTTTCTCTCAAAACTTGGGTAGCTTCTACTTCCCTTCCAATTTCTCAAGCTTGGATTGTTCAATTTGGTAGCATTGCAGTACTTCACTCTAACCATCACAAAACTACAAATTATATGGGTAGGGAAAGTCTATAAGCTAACTCCTTAATCCTACCTAGGATCTCAAAAGGTTTACAACAATGAGCAACTAGATTTTTACAATTTTAAGTATCAAAGAGATCCCTTTCAATCTAGCCCTTAGCCCTGAGTTCTTTAGTTAAAATTCTCAAGTAAGCATTTCTTTTTTCTAATCTATTTTGGGAAACATTCAACTTTTGTCAAACATGAAAATTTTGTTTCTTTAATTCTATCTATTCCTTCCTCGTTTATCTTTTCTTATCTATCTATCTTCAATGTTTCTACTTTCACCTATTTCTAAATTTCCACTTTTTTGCTTAGATTTTATTTTCCTCTTTCTATTCACCTAAGTTGTTTCTCCTTATTATTTTTTTTTAACTTTTTGCACCATTACTTTTACCCTTTTTACTTAATTTAGTATTATTATTTTAACAAAAATAGTTATGTATTTGTATTAAAGGAAGGATGTAGTTGAATTGACCAGCGTGAGAATAAAAAATGAAGCTATCTATTTTGTTAAAATATAGCTTGTTTATCCCACCATTAGGGTATGATTCATAAATATTTATGATATCTTTCGCGTGACATTTCAAAAAGTGTATACTAGTGTAAACTCTATAAAAACCACCTAAATAAAAGGAAGTTTTACACATAATATCCAACTTAAAACTAGAATTACACGTCCTTTCCATTAGCTTCATTTTGGTCGAGATTGGTGGATTAAGATTCTTGTTTCTCAAGGTCCATGTCTTTAAGAATTTGGGGAATTGTTTCCTCTTCTTTAAGTTTCTCAAGGTGATCCCATAGACATATTCAGGTTGGAGGCTAAGGATTGGGATCCTTTACTTAGGCGGCAAACCATATTCTTGAGAATGGAGCACTATGCTTCTAGAACTTGCATTTCCCACTTTTGTTGCACTACATTGTCCAATATAACAATTGGCTTTTGTGAAACACAATGATGTTCATTTTCATGGAATTTAGTGGTAATAGTAAAATGGAGATTCTATTCCCACTTATGTATTCTCCATACCAATGCAAGATCCTATGAATCTCTTAGATTTCTCTATGACACTTTAGATTATTTTCATGGAAATCCATTTTCATAAACCTACAGATACAAAAGAGACACAACAAACCCAAACTAAAACAAATATATGTCCTCTACTTGCCAAAATAAGAGATAGCTCTTTAGCAAATGATTCATGTTTGATATTGTGGCCCCAATTTCAATTGACAAGAGGAAAATACCAAATTTAGTTAGTAGTCCATGACCCTCGCAAAAATGAAAAGATGACAAATAACCGTATTTAAATTCTTCAAACATACAAAAACACCCCAACTTCCTAGTTTAAAAATTTAAACCAACACAACCCTTAAAATTGGCCAACTATGAGTAGAGCCACATTCTTATGAATTCCACAAACCCATGGTCCAATATTCCCTACCCAAATGTCATAGCCCTCCTAGGCTTGGAAGGAAACTAATGAGAATTCACAATCCTAGACCCAATTATAATTTATACTCAGAGATACTAAATCAAATCAGAGGTTTTTGTGATAATTTCTTACTTGATTTCTCTATATGGATCAAAGGATCCCGAGGGATAAGTTTTCCCCTTTCCCACATACCATATCCAATTTGATATCCAGATAATATAACAGAATCCATAATCCCACCATCAAGCAAGGTATAGTCCTCCATTGTTTCAAAACATCGACGATGTGTTAACTTGAGCATGCATGAGGGTAGTGCAAATTTGATGCAAGTCTTGTCCTACTTCTATTTAACCTTTCCTTCTAAATTGACATGTTGAGACTGTAATACCCCCAAGAATTTTGATTATTTTTTATTAAGTATTTTTTAAAATACTCTCAAAACAATTATTATTTGTACAAGAGTTATAACACTCAAATACTCACATGTGATGTGGGTGAATATTATGCACAACAAATATTATTTCAATTATTAATAAAAAGAAAGACACTTGGAGAAACCAAGTGAAAGAGGGGACACCATCATGAGACAATGAACAAGTGGATAGAAAGAAATATATTTGTATCAATCAAATCCAAGTCTAAAGCTTAGCAAACCGACTAGATCCACAATTATAGGGATCAAGATAATGCTTGGGATTTGATTGAGATGGCATAAGACCTGGGAAAAAACTATATAATGGTGCACTAAGGAGACACAGGCCATTGCGCAGTGCATGGAGATATTGTTGCTATGAGGGCAAGCTATTGAGTATTTCTCCCCTTTCTTTTGAAATTCCATCACTAAATCTGCTACAGACTCTTGGAAAGAGTGTTGCATTCATATTTTGCTTAGCTAGTTCATTGTCTATGGTGGTGATCCAGCTCGGGCTTGAGTGGGACGCGTTGCAAGGCTGTCCTCTTCTATGGTTGGGAGGAACTGAGAGTTCAAGTGTTCTTTCCCCTACTATTTTTCGATTGCGTATTCTGCGGGTATGTTTCATCATAAATTTAGATTTGAATACATGGTATTATTTTTAATTTATTCACTAGTCGAATGATTAGTAGAGTATTATCTTTCTTTTATATTGGTGTTAATAATATATATATCTATATATAGGAATTACGAGTGTGTGTGTGTCAGTCAATGATTTGTATAAGATGAGAGTTTACTTCGTTGTTGTGTATTAATTAAATGATGAAATCCATTGTTGTATGGACTTATCTTTATCGAATGTTGGCTTGTGCAAAGTTCAATTAAAAACTCTGTGGGTTTTACAGAGGTTATATATTTTTCATTGTTGCTTTGACAGAGATCATATTATGTCAATACATTAATATTGTTCAAGTTATTAGAATAATAATTATTTCTCTGTGGTTTTATATAATCTAAATATTGTGTATTAGCATAGAGATTGGATCTCTATCAGATAAAATAGAATGGTTTCCAATTTTATAACTGATTTAAAGCAGAGATCGGTTCTCTGTCGATGAAAAATAAACTTGTTTAAATTGTAAAATGATTGAGTACATATATCGATTCCCTGTAGACTATACAACATATATAGTCTGCAGGGAATATTTGTGCATATATGTTTGCGTTGGCCCTATGGGATCAAATCTAGCCTTGTGAATTTATACAGAGTTAAAAACTCTTTGTTGGTAAACAAACGATGAATAGCAATCCAATCTTAATGATGTGCATAGGGTAGCAATTTATCCTGGTTATGATATTTTTGTTATTCTATTATCTATGCTTGAAGGTATAGTTAAGAGATCTTGATTTTTGTGATTTACAAGCTCTCTGTAGATTATGACAATCGGGTGTTATTTCCCCAAATCGGATCCAACGTTTTCTTTTTGGATCCGACTATATTGATTCCAAACTCTGCATTTTCTGATTATTTTCACTGTAGTCGTTTTCCTCTTGTTTCAAATCTCCATTTGTTTGCCCGATTGCAGTTTGTAAGTTGTAGATTGTCCCCTTACATTCGCCGAATCTTAATAAGATTTGTTCATGTTAAAATCAACCAATTTGTGGTCCTTGAAACCTGCGCAATGCATGTTGCAAATTTGTGGGTTGCCTGTTAAATTCAGCCATCTCATGGATTATAAAAAACGTGTTTCTATATGGGTTTACTGTCAAGTGTAAATTGGTTGTTTTATAGTAGTTTAGAATGTTTACATACTTAAAATCTATTCTATACCACTCTCTGTCCCTATCAGACTGCTAGATGTGGTAGTTTTAAACTTGCCAACAATCCACTTCTCCGTTGTCAGGTTGTTGTTTATATTTTCTATGCAAAAAAACTCTCTCCACATAATACTATTCTTCTCCATCAGATCTATAGTGGATATCGACCTTCCTATTTGGGTGCATGTCTGTTTGCATTATGGGGAAGGAAACTTGCGTAATCTTTTGGAAATCTGCTTCATCTTACCTACCTCCTTCCATGTCTAATTGCTAACGATATATGTAACCAAGCAATTAGATGATGTGGAATACGACATGGCTTATGGATCCACGCCATTACCTTAAGTAATCAATGTCCATTTTTTCTATGACTTTGGATCTACAGGTATTGCACCCTCCCTCTACATTTTCTTTCTGTCATGAGCTTTAGGATGTCTAAAACTTATGTCGATGTTGTGCATCTTAGTGTGAGGTGGTCGAATATCATGACTCATTGTTTCCATACTTAACAACTCTTATTCTTAATTGTTCCTTCTCGCCTTACAAATCAAGGTGGCAGCCTTGGAGTGGTCACGCATGAATTACTCACAATATTTGTTTTAATCTATGTTTAATTCTGTGACTTAGGTTAGTAGTGTATAGTAACCTATCTAAATATGCTCCTTTCTTGGGATGTTCTTATAAAAGGGGATTTTTGTTTAAAATTTGAAAGATTGTCAAATGATCTCAGTGAATAATTTATTCTACTATCTTAATTCCTTTTAGCACTAGAATATTCATAGTGTCTGGTGAGTTAGTCGATATTGTAGTTATGTATCAAGCCAACAATGTAGTTATGTATCAATAGCAAGAGGGTAAGATATTGTTCTATATCATGTCGAACACTTCAATGAATATTTGGTTTGTAGGGTAATATATATATTCTACTTTAATCCAAATGGGAAGATATAATATATGATATGCTAAATACATACACGATCTAGGAAAAAATTGATCTTATATGTATACGCTCTTATGAGTTGATTTAGGTTTTGTGTAAAACTATTTAATTATCCTTGTTAGGAATAATTTTAATGATTATAATGTTCTAGCAAGAGGGTAAGATATTATAATGTATTGTTAGCATTAAATTGTTCAATAAGAAGTTAAATATTATGGATTATATTAGAGGTGTGGTTATTATATATATAAACATATATGTGAATATATATTGGAAATTACCTTCAAATTGTATCATTATATTGTAATTGTTGTTACAATTATTCGTCTAGTACCTTTAAATTAGAAGATAATTCGTGCCTACAGGTTTATAGAAGGAAGAAATTATATACTCTACAAACATACGGAAAAGGTTATACATCAAGTAGTTTAGAGAATTCATTTATATATGAATATTTTGGCGAACAAGCGTTAAAGTTATGTACGTCTGATCTGAAATTATATACTCCAATGTTATACATCTTAGTTATATATGGAAGAGGCATCTTATTTAATACTGAAAAAGTTATATAGAATCCTAGTTTCATCAAGTATGATAATTTTTTTTTCTTTCCAAAATTTACTTTACTGGGGTCGTTACAATGTGGTATCAGAGCTTAGGTAACAACACTCAACCTTATGGAATCCATTCATAGTGTGAGAAAACTAACTATGTGTGTATGTTTTTCTTCTTATTTGAATAGAAGAAAATTGTGTTACTGAAATTGCAGGAAAATGGCTGGAAGAGGATCTCTTACCCCACCTATTTGGGTAGAAATTAATGAGGAAGAACAACATCACAATAATAACATTAACAACAACCAAGATGAGATTTTGCAAACAGTAAGAGATTTATAGGTAGAACTCCACGTTTTTAAAATTGAACATGAACAAGTAATGCCAACGCATGAAGATATTAATGAAGCTCTTTTATTTAAACTAACTGAGATCTCTAAGGATACAGGTAAAAATAAACATAAACGACTTGATTCGTCTTCTGAACCTTTTTCCTCTGATAATAGATCTGTTGATAGTGATTCAGATGATTCCAGCAACAGCTCTGAATGTAGACAAAGGAAGAAGAGAAAATATAAAGACGAGATATCTGGTGAATTTAAAAAGATAATTCCTCATATATTTGACGGTGAAGTCAAAAATGGAGAGGAAGATGAAGCTTTAGTATCAGGAATGAACAAATATTTTACAATGTATAATTAATCTAACTCAATGAAAGCAAAAATGGCCATATTCAATCTAGTCGGAAAAGTTGAAATCTGGTGGAAATATTTAAAAAGAGTTAAAAGAGTTAACGATTGAAAAGTAAGTTGGAAATGGTTTAAGAAAGAGTTTAAAAAAGAATATATTTCAGAATATTATTATGAGGGAAAGGCAAAAGAATTCTATGAATTAAGACTAGGCTCAATGTCAATGCATGATTTTTGTACCAAGTTCCTATCATTATTAAGGTATGTACCCCCCTCACTGAAGAAAAGCCTAAAATACAAATATTCTTAGGTTGTTTACCAAGCTTCGATAAGGATATATTAGAATTTGATAATCCAAAAACATTGTATGAGGCAATGAGGAAATCTAAATTGGCATATGATCAAACTAAGAGTAAACATGAAATTCCAAATAACTTTAAGAAAAGAGAAGGGTCTAACTTTAAAAGAAGAAAGTTTAAGCCTTTTAATAAACACAAGAGTTATCAAAGGAACACTTTTAGAGATAAACAACAGCCAATCAACATTGAGTTTAAAGATAATTTCCTTAATAAGAAAATAAAATAAGTAAAAAGAGAACCCTTAAAGTGTTGGTGTTGTGGGGAAAGTTACTTCTATCAGGATTGTCCTCATAAAAGGGGTAGTCGAAGAATTGACATGATAAAGGAAGCTTCCACAATTGGAGAAGTTACTCGGAATATTCCAAAGATAAGCACATCATTGGACAACCATTGAGCATACTATCATCCTTCTATGATATAATTTGAAGGTAAGATTTTTTATAAATCCATTTCTATTTTGATTGATTCTGGTTTTACTTTGAGTTATATATCTCCTAAGTTAGTAGACATGTGTAAGATGAAAAAGAATGAGTTTGAAAAGTTGTGGCTAGTACAGTTAGCTACAGGAACAAAAAGAAAAGTAACTAGTTTTATTCATAGTTGTGAAATTTCCAGGAATGATTTAGTTACAAAAGTATATTTAAATATTTTTCCATTGGGTTCATATGATGTATTAATTGGTATGGATTGGTTAGAAAAACACAAAGTTATGCTAAATTGTTTTGAAAAGACTTTTACTTGCATTGATGAACAAGGTAATAGTAGGCTTGTTAAAGGTATTCCTAGAAACGTTTTTACTAGAAAAATATATGCTTTACAGTTAAAGAAATGTGCTAGAAAGGGATGTCAAATGTATGTTGTTCATATAACTGAAAATGATGATGATAAAATCGAACCTAGATTGGAAGACTATCCCCTGTTGCAAGAATTTAAAGATGTCTTTCTGAAGGAGATACTTGGATTACCTCCAAGGAGGGAGATTGATTTCACTATTGAATTGGTACTGGGAACAGTACCTGCTTCTAAATCCCCATATATAATGAACACACCAAAGTTAGTAGAACTAAACATGCAATTAAAAGAAATGTTAGATAAAAAATACATAAGACCGAGTTTGTCCTCGTGGTGAGCATTGGTACTTTTTGTTAAAAATAAAGATGACACCTTAAGACTTTGCATAGATTATAGACAACTTAATAAGATGACTATTAAAAGAAGATACCCACTCCCATGCATAGATGATATGTTTGATCAAGTACGGGGAGCTGCGGTATTATCAAAAATTGGTTTAAGGTCTGGGTACCACCAAGTGAGAATTAATGACAAAGATGTTTACAAGATGGCATTTCGAACACAACACATGCATTATGAATTCATGGTTGTACCATTCAGTTTAACTAATGCTCTGACCACGTTCATGTGTCTAATGAATAGTGTCCTTCATATATATTTGGATAAATTTGTGGTTGTGTTTATTGATGATATACTGATCTACTCTAAAAATGAACAAGAACATGAAGAACACTTAAAATTGGTTTCACAAACCTTAAGAGCATAAAATTTATGCAAAATTCAGTAAATGCGACTTTTATCAACATAAAATCCAATATTTGGGTCATGTAATCTCTAATGAAGGAATTTTTGTAGACCCTAATAAGAAACCATATTTTGGACATATGGGATATCATAAAATGGTAAAAAAACTAAGAAAAGAAATTATTACTGGCCTAATTTGAAAAATGATACTGCTACTATTATCTAGCTAGATGCCTTAAATGTCAACAAGTTAAAACTAAACATCAACATCCAATCGGTTGACTTCAACCTTTAGCCATTCTAGAATGGAAATGGGAAGTAATAAGCATGGATTTTATAATTGGGTTTCCTATAACTACTAAGCAACATGATTCAATTATGGTAGTTATTAATAAATTAAGTAAAGATGCACATTTTATACCAGTAAACTCTACTTTCAAAGCAATAAATATAGTTGATATCTTTATGAAAGAGATTTTCCATTTGCATGGTATTCCTAGAGTTGTAATATCTGACAGGGATGCAAAGTTTACAGGTAACTTCTGGAAATATTTATTTAAAGGTTTAGACACTCAATTAAATTTTAGTACTTCTTACCATCCTCATACAAATGGGAAAACTAAAAGAACTAACCAAATTCTTGAATATATGTTGCGTATGTATGTGATCGATGAGACAAATAAATGGGAAGATTATTTACACTTCGTTGAGTTTGCTTATAATAATGGTTATCAAGCATCCCTTAAGATGATTCCATTTGAAGTGTTATATGGACGGAAATGACACACTCATGTGTAATGGGATAACCCTGTTGATAGGATTTTTCTAGGACCTAATATGTTGAAAGAGATGGAACAAATTGTTAAACAAGTACAACAGAATTTAAAAGTTGCTCAATATTGACAAAAAAGTTATGCAAATCTTGAAAGAACTCCAAAAGAGTTCAATGTCATCGGGGACCATGTATGTACTTAAATTTAAATCCAAAGAGAAGTACATTAATCTTAGGAAGATGTTCCAAGTTATCTCCCAAGTATTGCAGACATTTTGAAGTGTTAGACAAGATGGGGTTGGTAGCTTATCGGCTTGCACTTACTCCTTCCATAAAAGTTCATAATGTTTTCCATGTTTCGTTATTGAAAATATATATACATGATGCTACTCATATCATTGATTGGGGTGTGATTCAAGTAGAACCTGAGGGTCAGTTCTAGACAGAGCCTTTGCATATCCTAGACAAGAAGGAACTTATGCTATAGAATCGATCCATTGCTCAAATAAAAGTGCAATGGAAACACTTCAACCCTAAGGAGGTGACATGGGAAATGGAGGATCGTATGTAAGAAGCATATCCTTCCATGTTCCAGAATGAGCGAGAATATTCTTAATAAAGAACATCAAGGACAGTGTTAAAAATAAGGTGGGAAGAAATGTAATACCCCCAAGACTTTTTTATTATTTTTTATTAAGTATTTTTTAAATACTCTGAAAACAATTATTATTTGTAAAAGAGTTATAAAAATCAAATACTCACATGTGATGTGGGTGAATATTATGCACAAAAAATATTATTTCAATTATTAATAAAAAGAAAGACACTTGGAGAAACCGGTTGAAAGAGGGGACACCATCACGAGGCAATGAACAAGTGGATAGCAAGCAATATATTTGTATCAATCAAATCCAAGTCTAAATCTAAACAAACCAACCATATCTACAATTATAGGGATCAAGATATTGCTTGGGATTTGATTGAGATGGCATAAGACCTGGGCAAATAATATATAATGTGCACTGAGAAGACACGGGACGTTGTGTAGTGCATGGAGAGATTGTTGCTATGAGGGAAAGCTATTGAGTATTTCTCCCTTTTCTTTTGAAATTCCATCACTAAATTTTCTACAGAATCTTGGAGAGAGTGTTGTGTTCATATTTTGCTTAGCTAGTTCATTGTCTATGGTGGTGATCCAGCTCAAGGGTGAAGTGGGACGAGTTGCAAGGCTGTCCTCTTCTATGGTTGGGAGGAACTGAGACTCTAAGTGTTCTTTCCCATAATTTTTTTCCATTGTGTTTTCTGCATGTATGTTTCATCATAAATTTAGATTTCAATACATGGTATTATTCTCAATTTATTTACCAGTCGAATGATTAGTAGAGTATTATCGTGCTTTTATATTGGTGTTAATCATATATATATAGGAATTACGATCGCTTGTGTGTCAGTCAATGATCTGTATAAGATGAGAGTTTACTCCGCTGTTGTGTATTAATTAAATGATGAAATTCATTCTCTTATGGCCTTATCTTTATCGAATGTTGGTTTTTGCAAAGTTTAAGTAAAAGCTCCATGGGTTTTACATAGGTTATATATTATATACCAATGCTTGGACAAAGATCGAATTCTGTCGATACGTTAATATTGTTCAATTTCTTAGAATAGTAATCATTTCTCTGTGGTTTTATAGAATCTAAATATTATGTATTGGTACAGAGATCCGATCTTTGTCAGATAAAATAAAATGGTTTCCATTTATATAACCGATTTAAAACAGAGATCGATTCTCTGTCAATGAAAAATAACGTTATTTAAATTGTAAAATGTCTTAGTACAGAGATCGATTCCCTGTATACTATACAACATTAATATTTGTACATATACGTTTACATTGGCCCTGTGGGATCAACACTAGCCTTGTGAATTTATATAGAATTAAAAAATCTTTGTTGGAAAACAAACAGTGAATAACAATCCAATCTTAATGTTGTGCATAGGGTAGGGATCGATCCCGGTTACGAGATTTTCACTATTTTATTATCTGTGCTTGAAGCTATATTTAAGAAATCTTTATTTTTGTGATTTGCAAGCTCTCTGTAGATTATGGCAGTCGGGTGTTATTTCCCCAAATCGGATCCAAAGTTTTATTTTTGGATCCGACTGTATTGATTCCAAACTCTACGTTTCTTGGTCGTTTTCATTGTAGTCATTTTCCTTTTGTTTCAAATCTCCATCTGTTTTCCCGATTGTAGTTTGTAAGTTGCAGATCGTTCCCTTACAGTCGATGCCTCTTAATAATATTTTTACGTGTCAAAATCAATCAATTTGTGGTCCTTGAAACCTATGCAATGCATGTTACAAATCTGTAGGTTGAGTGTTAAATGCAGTCATCCCATGGATTATAAAATTTTATTTCTGTATGGGTTTACTGTCAAGTGTAAATTGGTTGTTTTATAGTAGATTAGAATGTTTGCATACTTAAAATATATTCTATACCACTCTCTGTCCCTATCAGATTGCTAGATGTTGTAGTTGTTCAAACTTGCAGACAGTCCACTTCTTCGTTGTCATGTCGTTGTTAATATTTTATATGCATAAAAATCTCCACATAATACTGTTCTTCTTCGTCAAATATACAGTGGAGATCGACCTTCCTATTTGGGCACATGTCTATCTTCATTATGGGGAAGGAAACTTGCGTAATATTTTGGTAATATGCTTTGTCTTACCTTCCTCCTTCCATGTCTAACCGTTAACAATATATGTAACCAAGCGATTAGATGATGTGGAATACTGCATGGCTTATGGATCCACATCATTACCTTAAGTAATCAATGTCCAATTTGTCTATGAATTTGGATCTACGGGTATTGTGCCCTCCCTCTACATTTTTCGCTCTGTCACGAGCTTTAGGATGTCTAAAACTTATGTCGATGATGTGCATCTTAGTGTGAGGTGGATGGATATCACGACTCATTGTTTATTCTTAATTGTTCCTTCTTTACTCATAGATCGAGGTGGCAGCCTTGGAGTGGTCACGCATGAATTACTCACAGTCTTTGTTTTAACCTATGTTTAATTATGTGATTTAGGTTAGTAGTGTATAGTAACATGTCTGGATAATCTGCTTTCTTGGGTTGTTCTTATAAAGGGGATTTTTGTTTAAAATTTGAAAGATTGTCAAATTATCTTAGCGCTAATAATCTATTCTACTGCCTTGATTCCTTTTAGCGTTAGCATATTCATAGTGTCTGGTGAGTTATTCGATAGTGTAGTAATGTATCAAGCCAACATTGTAGTTATCTATAAATAGCAAGCGGGTAAGATATTGTTCTATATCATGTCGAACACTTCAATGAATATTTTGGTTTGTAGGGTAATATATATATTCTACTTTAATCAAAATGGGAAGATATAATATATGATATGATAAGGAAAAATTCGATCTTATATATATACCCTCTTATGAGTTGATATAGGTTATGTGTAAAACTATTTAATTCTCCTTGTTAGGAATAAGTTTAACGATTATAATTTTCTAGCAAGAGGGTAATATATTATATGTATTGTTAGCATTAAATTGTTCAATAAGAAGTTAAATATTATGTAGTATATTAGAGGTATGGTTATTATATATATATCGGAAATTACCTTTAGATTGTATCCTTATAATGCAATTGTTGTTACAATTATACGTCTAGTATTTTTGAATTAGAAGATAATTCATGCTTAAATGTTTATAGAAGGAAGAATTTATATACTCTATAAACATATCGAAAAGGTTATACATCTTAGTTTAGATGATTCATTTATATATGAATATTTTGGAGAACAAGTGCTTAAGTTATGTACATGTTATGTACATCTGATATGAAATTATATACTCCAATGTTAAACGTCTTCGTTATATATGGAAGAGGTTATGCATCTTATTTAATATTGAAAAAGTTATATAGAATCTTGGTTTCATCAAGTATCATAATTTTTTTTTCCAAAATTTACTTTACTGGGGTCGTTGCAGAGACTAAGTATCTCGGTCTCATGCATATCAAATAAATGTATTTGAACAGTTTACACTATGGCATGAAACTCCACCACCCCATTTTTCATTAATGTGCATTTACTTAACCATGTAACACCATTAGTATTCTTGTCAACTTCACGATTGAGATCTTTAAGAAAATGGAAGAATTAAATTTCATCAAAGTAAAGGATATATTTTTTTAATTCTTGTGATAATTTTGGCTAACTTATCATCATTTGGAGCTTTTTCATTATTCATTAAATGAATAATGATGGAGGATTCTCTTATGGATATTACAGATTTCATTATATAAGGATTAACTAACTTAATTTATTGAAGGAGAGTGTTAGGAGATGAAGCCAATATCTAGATCTCCAATATTTTTCTTGTAGATCTCTCGAGTCGGGCCATGTGATGCTCATATGCATTGGGAACATGGGGGCAAAGCCCCCAAGGAAAAATATTCTAGACCCTTCCGGTGTATTTTGGTTCCTTCCAAAACCCTCATAGGTATTGTATAAAAGGGGAGTGAACCTCAACATTGTAACACAATAAAGATATAAGAAAGCATTATAAGTATTTTTCCAAGTAATAATAAAATATTGAAGCTACCATTTCCCCATGGTTTTACCTATGTACAATAGGGTTTCCATGTAAATCTCGTGTTTTATTTCTATTTTGTTTGATTCCATTTTTATAATTTTCTAACAGAAATCATGCCTCTACTTTATTTTTTGTGGTTGTATCTAATACCCACTCATATCTCAATTCTTGGGTTCTGTTAGGATCATATATGATCCTCCCCACACCCAACACATGTGGGTTTCCTTTAGCTTCTCCATCAAGCAAACTTATATGTTTTTGTTGTTAGCCACTCTTTAAATTCATTCTCTTTCATTGTTATTTTCCATGTATAATGATGATATGAATCACAACCCAATATCTTTGACTAAGTATCCCCTCCCATAAGTATGTATTCTAGCCATTGCTTTTACTCTATGTCAATAATATGCACTTGGTGACTCTCTAATCCCTTGATCTTGAATGATTATGCCATTAGACATTTAGATTTTGTTGCAGTGAACCTGGGGTATTCCAAATCTTGTTGAAAAATTGATTTGTTCCTTGCTAACAAAACCTTCCAACAAAGGTGTTTTGGAACATATTTTCAAACCATCCTAAGAATTGGTTTGTTGAAGAATGATCCCTTATAATCTTGATGCCACATAGTAAACATTTATCTCCAACTATCCGAGGATAGCCATCTATTAATAAATACTTCGAAGACAAACTTTTAGACCTACTTGGTGAAATTGCATACAAAAAAGGGATGATGATGGGTTTCAGAGTGTGAACGACACAATGAATAACATGATGGACCATGTATTCCTCATTTTTTAAGGTTCTTAGCTATGAGAAACTTGTTATGGACAATAACCCAACAAAAATTCTTCCAAATGTGCCTCTTGATACTAGCTCACAGTGAGAGGGAAAAATATAGGAATTTCTCTTCATATCCTTGATGGACCATATATCTAATTTTTCCCCATCCTATAATACCCAACATAGAGGTTTCAATCGAGAAAGACCCTTTCAATGAATCTAAGAGAATCAAAACTATCTAATATACATTATTAGGAGGTGAAAGAGAAATCCATCCTACCCAACATGCACCATTAAGAGACCAAATAGAAATATCAAACAAGGTTTTGTTCCCTTGGTTTTCCCGATTAGAGGAAATTTCAATTTAAAATGGGCCTTCCAAAAAGAATACAAATTCTATGTCATCATGTATTAGCCAATCAAAATGCTTTAAAATTCAACAAGGGAGCACTTAAAAAAAATTGGAGGGAAAAAATAAAAACTACTTTTTTGGATCGTATTTTCAACTTATCTCCTTGTAGGTTTACTCAAATTTCAAGAGGGAGGACTCGTTGGATGTATAATTAAATTATGCATCCAGCGAGTATCCATATTTCATACTTTTAACAACATTCACACCATGAAAAATCGAAAATACATTAAAAAACGTGTTTTCTCTCACTAGAAACACATTTTTAATGTATTTTCAAGTTTTCACGGTGTGGATGTTGTTAAAAGTATGAAACATGGGTACTCGCTGGATGCATAATTTAATTATGCATCCAACGAGTCCTCCCTCTTGAAATTTGAGTAAACCTACAAGGCGATAAGTTGAAAATACGATCCAAAAAAGTAGTTTTTTACTCTCTCTCTACTATTATTTTATTATTTTCTTATTATTTTCCTTAGGAGGCCCATTTTTTACCCAAATTTCCTCTAATTGATCCAGTATTTCAACAAGAGTAGCTCAATCATGCATTTAATGGGGGGGGGTTCCCATAAGGGTATCTTTCCAAATGTTGTTTATGTTTTCATTACCTAGAATCTAGGTGAACTTGGATTGTAATAGTGGTGCCACTATTTTGATTAATTTCCATATATGTGATAATTTATTATTGTCAAGAAGATTGCTCATACACCTTTTGTGATTCCCTTAAAATTATTTCTTGAGAAGATATTTTTCCACCACTCTATTTTACTTGATACTATATGCCAAAGAATCTTTACCCCCATTGCAATATTCATTAACAAGGGATCCTTGGTGCCTAATATAACATGCTCCTTCGAAGCTTTGATAATATTCCAATTAACTAAATGATATTTCTTCATATTTGATTTGACTCCTTGCCATAAGAATCTATGAATTTCTCTAGATACTTGTTCTTTTCTAGTTCAACCAACATCGTTGAGCATTGATATAATGGAAGCACAAACAACACTAATTTTATGAGAACTATTTGATTTACAGAATTTAGCCAATATGATCTCCACTGCTACAAATTACCTTTGATTTTGTTGATGATACTTTGTTAGAATATTGCAAAAGGATTACCCATTGATATTGCCATTACTCAAAGCGAAGAAAAAATATTGTTGAAAACATAAAGGGTTATAAATTGAGTTTGCAATATTGATTTGTAAACTTTGAGAATTAAATAATATATGATTTTGTTAAGTTTCCCATATAGGAAGAGGGGTAAATCATGGGGGTTTCACTATTGAGGCAATATCATATCACGCCCATTCATATTGGGGGTTTGAATAGTATTAAAACATTCAAAAATATATTGCTCCATATTAAGTGGTCAAGGGGGGTTTTTAATTTGACATAGTAATATCAATATTGGGGGTTATTTTATTTGGGTGTGTTGAGGAATAACCTCCAAATCGTTGGATAGATTCATACCTCCAAATCATGGGCTCAACTCATACCCACCTAAAACTTAAGGACCCTCCATTTTTATTTGATATTGATTATGATCCTAAGTTTTGCATAAATATGATAATAGTGTACCAATGATAATATTGATGGAAGTCTCTTTGGATTACTGGCCTTGAGAAATCCTCATTTGATAGCTTATTTAGGCTTTGTTTGAATTGATGTTATATTGTTTTTCATATTTAAGTTAAGAGATGAAGCTAATCAGGGAGTTTCGGACTTTAACAATTGTATTGTATTTTTTGTAGGTATTCAAGTAAAAGATCTAACTCTTAATTTTTTAGGTTGGGGTTTAGGTGGTTATTGAGATTCAATTAAACCTTGCTCCACAACAACCAAGAAACGTGAGATCAGTCTTTCTTGGCTCATTGGAACCAAAAAAAGTTAGATCAATGTTTCTTGACTAATTATTTATTTCAACTTTTTGTATTCTTCTTTAATATTTTTACATTACCAGTTAGGAATAGTTGTTAGACTGAGTTATATTTGACACATTCATAATTGTAATTTCAATTCTTATATGCAAGGCATCCATCTTAATATTGTATTGGAACTAACATGAACATAGGTGAAAATCTAAATCCTTATTTTCATACCCTATGTGTTATCGTTACCATGAAATGGTATCATATAAGTTTCACCATCTGTGTATCTTTATAAATATTGCATGCTTGAAACCTAACAATGGATATTTTTCCCTCTATTCTAAAGATAAAAATTAAAATTAAAAAAAACTAGATATAACTCAAGAAAATGTAACTAAATGTTGTTAATTCCCTTTATTGCAAGAATAAATGTAGAGGAAGTGGAGGCAATTCATTGGATCTTGTGAATGACCCAAATCCAAGCTATGCACATGATCATATGGTGTTATTCAAAAGTAAGAGGAATTTTTCCATGTTAATTTGGGTTCAAACATCAATGATGTTTGTTTTGATAGGAAGGTAGGGGAGTCCATCCACAAAAGGGTTTCAATTTTTCATTTTTTGGAGTTTAATTTATTAAGCTTATAGAAAACATGAACTCTCTATGGCTATCCTTATATTTACATGATATAAAATTGGTATATTGGCAAGTTGTGGTGTGAAACATATGCAATTATCATATTTTCTAAGCATTGCACTAATTATTGGACTAACAGTCTTTTACATTCTTTGTTATGTTGATCCCTTGACTAGGTTGCCTTTTACGCATTTTTCCTTCCCTAGTATTATTTCATTGGGTCTTCCACTATCCAATGCTACAAATTGATCGTTCTCCCCTGCAATCCTAGTGGGATCATTATTAGCATTATACTATTATTTTATTTAGCATCTTTTTTGCTTATACTAAGATGTGTTAGGGATCTTGTTTGTTACAACTTCATAATATGAGATAAAGGGGATGTTAAAAATGGGTTGATAAAAGTGGATACCTACAATATCTTGTGGAATTAGGGGTTTTCTTAATTAGAAAGGCATATTCGGAGGGGGGGTTCAACAATGCAATTTTAAGATGCATTTTCCAATATTTAGTGAAATTAGGGATCTTTTTTAATATCATGCGAACGATCGTGTTATGTAACAAGTTCACTGAGTGAACCCCCCATGGGGTAAATTGGCTCACACAAAGTCAAATACATTATGAACCATAAACAAAAAGATAAATGACGTGAAATCACATATTATCATTAGTGAATGTACATATAAATACAATGAGATATGACCCTTGGTTTCATCTTCCAAGGTGACTCTTGCTCCTTCGTGACTCTTCCCATTCATTGTGACTCTTGGTATTAATCTCGCGTGAATATGAAGAAAATATTCCTAACCCTAAGGTTTAGGTTCCCAATAATTCCCCCCTTGGTCCGAAGGGGTGTATATGGGTCCAAGAAAAGAGAGCTGAAATCTAGAAAAAGATGGTTGTAAAAGGATGCACATCTCCAACTTGACAGTCCAAATTTGCCAAGCAAGCTAGCAGAAGTTGACATCTTCTACTAAATACAAGTGCTCTATGAAGTGGTGGTTTTGGATGACCACAAACCAAAATGGATAATAGAAGCTGAAGTCTTCTACTATGTGGGTGTTTTTTAAGCTGACAAAAATGTAATACCCCATTTTTCCCTTGATGTTTATTGGCTTCAATATAAATATTGTGTGTATGTTGTGTGTGTATTTTCCCTAGTGTGGAGCTCAAGGCCAAGGCCCCACTAGTGGATGTTTAAAGTTATTGCATAGGCAAGTATTTGATAGTTTGATTATTCATGGGTTGTTAAGCCATGAAGAAATGTAAATGATGTAATTATTATTCATGAATAAAATAACCAAGAAGCTAGCTAAGGCGGCAACTAATGAGAAGAGGCCACGTGTATCCACTAGGGAGAGGTGAGGGGGTTATGGGATTGGTTGACCATGTTGCCACATGTTCGACTGTGAACTCATTTGAACTCCCTGCTGACATTAATGTGGTTGCAGAGGGTGGTTGAGAACCTTGTTGTTGAAGCCGATGGAGTATGGAGCATGCCTGCGATTTCATATGGCAGGTCATGGCTCTGGTTTCTTGTCCTGAAAGACACTCAATCGCCGGGAACTGGCAGAACCTGTTTGACTACTCGTTCGTGGGAGGAAACACACACAATTCATCCATTCATGCATTCACGACTCGCCATTCACGATCCTTCGATCCGTCGACAGAGAACTTGTCCAGGCATACTCGTAGACTCAAAACAAGTTGTAGAAGCCTGAAGATATTCATGTTTTCCCTATATAATAGAAATACCAGAGAGTTGTTAGCCATGAAAATTGTGTGTGTGAATCCAGTCTACTCGTGACAGAGTGGTAAGAGCCTAGGAGGAATCACAAAGCCTGAACAGTGCAGAGAAAACCGTGAGAACCTGGGAATTGGATCATCGGGAGTAGATTGTGGAACAGAGTGATGTCCGCAAGTCTAGAAGGAGTTAGCTTGTTGAACTGTGGAAGAAGGTTGGGTTTCTTGATAAACCCGGTGAAGGCTATAGTATCATAGAACTGGAGACTGGACCTTTATATGCCCATCCTGGAATAGCATTGAAAGGGAAGAGGCCTTAAGGGACTGTGCAATAGAGAAGAGGGTCTTCCTTGTGTTTGATGTGGTAGGTAATGTGGGTGCCAGGTTTGTTGAGTGTTGAGATGCCTGCAGCTCTGTGGTTGAGCTCACTGGCTTAGCATTTCCTCCCTTGCTATCCCTATTTGCCTGATAAACCCACTGTCGGTTGGCTTAGCATGATCATCTTGTCTGATATGCTTGATAAACCCAATGGTATGCTGGCTTGGAATGATTATATTGCTTGGTATGCCTTATAAACCCACTGTAGGTTGGATTAGCATGATCAGCTAGTTTGGTATGCTTGATAAACCCAACTGCAGGTTGGCTTGGCATGACCCTGTTGTTGGTATGCTTGATAAACCCAACTAGAAGTTACTTAGCATGACTTGTATGTTCCCGAATTCTTGATAAACCCACTGTAGGTTGGCTTAGCATGGGTAGGTGCCCTGGTATGCTTGATAAACCCAACTATAGATTGGCTTAGCATTGGGATGGAACCTTGACTGTGAGAGAACCTGATAGACCTCCTTAGTGGATAAACAACCTAACTCGGGGATGATCTCTCAACTGAAAGAGTACAGGTTGGACATAGATCTAAGGTTGGGTGGAACGTTGCTCTCACTTAGCTAGTTGCTTGGCAACTTCAATTGAAAGATAAGTACTTCTTGTTTTGTTAAATGATGGTGTTTCATTACTGAATTATGGTTGCTTATGTTCAATTGTGGAATTGCGGAATGCATGTTTATATGAATTTGATTGACAAGAAGTCATGTGTAGGCCTGAGTAAAGGGGCCGAGTTAATTGTTATATGTATATCATGATATTGCATGAGTTTAATGCATCACAAGTCTTGCATATGATAGATGTATTTATTAGATCTAACTTTATGCATTTTACATGTTATGATATGTTTGATTGACCCTGTGAATGCATTGTATGACCACATTTTATCCTTGGGAAGGAGGGGGATTCCCTGAGATTGTTTCAGAACCCCTCTATGCATCAGGTGGAAGGAAAGATCATGGCCAGGACAAGGATTAAGTCTTTTAAGTGAAGTTATGGATGATAAATTCAGTGGGAAATTTAACATGGTATGATTGGTCAGATGGGGCAAGAATTTCACCACTGGATAGATCCCTCCAAGAGCTTTCTAACGATACCAACCTTGTCTCATTTGGACCAAGGATGAAAACGTTATGCTCCTCTGAATTTGTGTGGGAAGTTACCATTGCAGGGGTATGGTTCTGCATGTCGACATCTGCAATGCGGATTGAGGATTGCGAAAACGAAGAAGTTCGAGTTACGTTTGGAATTCTGCACTTCCACATCCACAATTGCAGATTGCGGATTGTGGAAGTGACCATTGTTGGAGGTTGAGATTTGACCTTCCGCACCTGCAATTACGGATTATGGATCACGGATCTACCGTTGCGGATTGCAGGATGGTAAGATTTCCGATGGGGAAATCGTGAACTTCCGCATCCGCAAATGCAGCTGCGGATTGTGGATCCGAGCTATTCTGACTATGTGGGTGTATTCAATCAGATTGGGAAGAAAAAAAATGTATCAAGGTCTCCCGTGGCCTAAGGGGGTCAGTGGGTATGTGGAAACAAACATATAGATCTCAAAAGATATTAATTTATGGTTCTTAGTGACCACAAATAATGAACCATGAAGGTGGTTTAAGGATGACCACAAACTATGGAACTTGGCTCGAAGGATTAGAGGTTCCTGGAAATTTCGAAAGGATGGAAATAGTTGTATGTCTTCTACCGAATGCATGGTTTTAGGCTAAACACAAACTCTTGAACTTGGATTAAAGGCTCAGATGTTTGGATTAAACACAAACACAAACTCTTGGGACATTCCAAAAAGCTAGTAGAATCTGATGCATTCTACTTAATGAATAGTCATGGCTCTGGCTTTGGCTCTGGAAACAGCTCTGAGTTTGGAGGTATCAAGGATATGGATCTCACACAGGCTCACTTGTTCGTGATCACTTGTTTATGATAGTTTATCATTCCCCCCATCAGGAATAATGTGAGGAGAAGAGAATGTCTCAACTACAAGATGTGTCAATACTCATGAATGAACTCTCTGGTATGACATATATATCTTCTTGGCTATTGGAAACCATTGCTAAGAAGTGATCCACCCATAGTGAATCTTCTCTTTTGTAGGCTTCTTCAGAGTGAAGCATCTATCTAAAGAATGGGTGTGCTTTCCAAAATGCTTGCAAGGATGAAGATCAAACTACTGATATTTCATGTGGCCAACTCGATCACAATATTGGCATGTCAAACTCTAAACTAGAGTGGATGAAGATGAACTCTTGTTGGGGAAGCCAACAATTTGAAACTGGATTGGCTTGAAGAAATCGGGAATATGAATTGTCACTTCCTTGCCATATCCAAGATCGGTTTTGTGCTTGTTGTGGTTGATCTCTTCCCATGGTTTAATGATGGGACTGGAAAGAAAAAATGAAACCTCGGTATGCATAACTTCATCCTCATTTCCTTTTGATTCTGATGTGGAGCCACTGGATTGCTTATGTGTTTCTGAAGTGGAATCATTCTATGCAAGCTACTGAAAGGAATCATAAAGAGGATTGTTCTAAACACATAGCTTCCTTTGTTGTAGCTCATAAAGTTGAAGTTGTGGTTCAAGCTGTAGAAACTCAATAGTGTCTGGTGATTCTTGTACACAATATAAAATGTGGGTGAGGGTGATCTTGTCAACCATGATAGTGTCATCGACAAAGGAGAGAAGTAGAGTGTCCAGTAACTCTACCAAGCTATCGTTTCTTGCCATTGATAAACTAGAGACTCACTCAAATGGAGAAGGGATTCTTGCAATTCCATCATTTTACAAACATGAATCAAACTCATAAAATGAGGGGTGTCACTCTCACCTAAGAATGCACCCAAGTACAATGCAATTTAGCTTCAATATGACACTTCAAGATAACTATTGCAAGTATAAAAAAATGCATGAGAACTTACAAAATATATCTTTTTGCGAGTTTACAACTAAATTGACATTCAAATTGAATATTTTGCAATGCTTTGAGTCCTTCAATGATTAATCTTGCTTTGATGTGGTGTCAAGGCCAAGGTGCAGGTGTGCTTAAATATATTCAAATGTGATTACTAAGCTCTAATCATCCAATATTTAAAAACTTTATTTATTTTATACCATCAAAACTTATCCAATACTTATCTATAGCAGAAGGCAAAGCACTCTCCAATATCTATTGATCTATCTGCTCAAAAACTTATTGCTCTGTCCTATGTCAAGAATAAAGCACCGCACTAAATAAAATCAAAATTAAGTTGGTTTATAAGCTCTTTGCAATGCATATTCCCCTCAATGCATTTCCCAACAACTTGTGATCCTTCACATAACCATGGAGAATGTGGACACCAAATTCATTCAGATGGTTGATTCATTGTGACTTGGCAAGATGAGAAGCAATTTCAAGGAAAAGAAGGGGATATATAGAATGAAGAGTAGTTATAGATACTTCAATCACTCATATTTACTACTAGCCACGAACATAAAATGTGCACGTTGAAAAGGTCATTTTCCAATAAGCAACTCCAAAATAGATTCCTATGCACAAATTCAAAGCATCCTCTAGTTGTTTCAATGCACAAGTATCCCGTGCATTTTGACATATTTGGTATTTAAAAGAGGACACCTTAGAGTTATTCAATGTTGTGGTTCCAAAGGCCAACAACGTATGATATAGTGTTGTTCATAAGGGCTCCTCGCAATACAACTGTTTTCCTCACAATATTTTAAATAACAATCTCTGCAAATAATAAGAAACAACCTACAATCTCTTCTACATGCACAAATGCAGGATTCGAAAAGGTGATAGTCATTAACTTTGAAGTTTGATCACCGTACGAACTACGTCAGAATCACATTTTCACGTCATTTGTATGAATTTATTCAACAGAAATATCGGTCTACAACTGTTAAACACATACCACTTGACTTTTTTGGAGAACGCGGACTTTCAAATTTACCACTCAAAACTAGAATAAATGGAAACTAGAGAAGTCATATAACAAATATGATATTGTCTTCATCCTGAGACGTAATCAATAAACAAAGACTTGTATATTAGACTATAGATAAGCTTCACACAAACACTTCAATCCCACACTCATCATGTGACTTTAGGAACCAAACTTCCACATTGTTGAAGGGATATGAATCATTTATTTGACTGATCTTAAGCATTCATTCATATATTGCACAGAATTGTGTAACTTATAAGTAAGGAAATCAAAATAGCAACATAAATAGAACATCCATGTGTGCATCGGACACAACATTCATCACATTTAACACAAATGCAATATAATTTATAACATAGTCATTTCATCCATCCTATCCATGGGAACAATCTTACATAACTTGCGCAGTGCGCAACAACTCTTTGTTACATACTCTAGTATTACCCCACAAAATAGAGACTCATGACCACACAACAGAACAATAATTCAATGGCAATAAAACTTCCGGACCAAAAAGGAACCAAATTGTAGAAAAGGGTAACCCTACACCCTTAGAAACCTTACATATTTATACATCACAATATGGGCCGAGCCCGTTACAAAGTGGACACAAACATGTAACTAACTTTCTCCTTCTACACAGTTTGGTCCATTTGCTAAGTTGTCACATGGTCCAATATCTCTGGTGCGCGGATTCCAAGATAGGTCAAAAACCCACTCCAACAGGCCCCCAACACTCATTCGTTTCTCATCCTGAGCAACTTTAGCTGATGTGTGTACTTCTTTGACCAAGATTCTTTGATGCAGTATTATGTATACTATTGGATAACACCTTTTGAACTAGAGGTCGGCCACTATGTTTGTGTCATTGTGATTATTGATATGAGTTGAGTTCAAACCATCACTCGACTCTACTCATTAGGCTTCTCTCTATACTACTACTTCTCATTTTGGTGGTGCCATGTTTCTTTGTGTCGCAACTACATTGACTCTCAGATTATGGAAAATATGCTTTCTATACTATTGGCCTTGTTTTACTACTCAACACCTCTGATTTTCCCCTTGGTTTTACATATCTGTAGTGTATACCCAAAATTGTAGCATATACCCCAAAACAACAAGCAAAATAAAACTTAAATGCTTCAGCTTACAATCTGCTACCTCTTTTATAGCCACTCACCTAGTCCCCCAACTCTTCATGTGATGATGTTCCTGCGTCGCCTCATTTCACTTCAGGGATTTGATGTCTATTGGCCATCATTTCAAAATATCGACCACCGATTTTTCTACTAATGGCCACACATGTTTTCTGTCCCGCATCACTTCAGGACTTTTGTTGTGTTGCTTCCACAGTCTCCTTCAGCTTCTTAAGTGTTTCCTTCACAGTTGTAACTTGCTTCTTTGATTGCACTTCCTGCTCTATGATCCATTTTTTTATTTGTGCGGTGGGAGGACCCTTCAACATTTTTTCAGCATCCTAACTTGTCTACTTCATGCTGGCTTGTACTACAGCGAATTATTCTATCACCTTGTATGCTTCATCCCTCAGAGGTTCCAATTTTTGCGCAATGTCCCGCTACTGAATCCTCAACTTGGTAACTTCCATCAGTTGATTTCTATGCTCCACCACCATGGCCATATGCTCAGTTGCTGGCAGAGTACCCATTATGTCCTTCAAATTTTGTGCCTTCGTCTACACAACTTGAACTTTCTGTTCTATTGCCTTCTGTTGGAATATTCTCACCATCATTTTTGTATTTTGCATTCCTGCATGCATTTTGCATGCATCTAGTCATCATGCATGCATCTGCATGCAAATGCATGCATCCATTCATAAGTATGGTAGTCTCCCAGCACCTAGTCCTTATTTTTTCAGCCCCAGTAGCCTGTTTCTGCTCAGTTTTATCCCTCCTAGCCACATATGCACCCTTGTTTTTATCACTGGAGTACAAGTGCACCCTCTTCCACCTATTTAGGAGATTCTTCAGTTAGTTCCATGACTAGTGGATTTGTTCCTTGTTTTGGGGATTGATTACTAGTTTAACTGATTGAACCACTTAGATAGACCTACAGAGAGACTAGATCAGCTATACTGACTACTAACAGCTCCTCATGCACCCACATTGGAGTCTCCTTCCCTAGATTAGTGCCCATGCACTTAGTTAGACTCAGTTAGACTCATTTGACTAACTATTTGACTATTGTGACTATTGCCACTAGTTTGGATGATGTCTCCAATGCTATCCAAGCCACACATTTAGGATAATTCGAATGACCTTAGAGGTATTCAAATTCATTTGATTGTATTCAGTTATTATTCACTATTCTGAGTGCTAGCTCACAGCTGATGTGATACAACAATTTTTGTCATTTCTTGTGTATGAGTGATTATTGAATCAACATTTATTCTTCTTCTTTATGCACTTCTTGAGTGAGTTTTAGTGAGGTCTTCTACAGTTGAGTAATCCTACTTCTAAAATATCACATGGTATCAGAGCTGACAACAACTACTTGAATTGTAGCAGTAGTAGTTGCAACAATTCCTTGAGCAGCTTTCTTTCATTGAGCACCAGAAGCCTCTAGGTTTCCACAGCAAATCTTGGTGCTATTTCCTTGAATTCACTGGAGCAATCCAGTGAGTTCTAGCCAGGTGTGAAGGACCCAGTCACATGTGCTCAATGTCCTAAGGCATTGTTCAATTCAAATTGCAGTAGATCTCCATTTCATAATTCTCATTTGTTTTGCAGGACTATCCTCTCTTCAACTTCGAATTCTTCAATATCATGGATCTCAAGTTGAATTCATTCAACTACTTCAAATGGAAGGCAAAAATGGACATCTTCTTGAAGTCAAAGAGCCTTCCAGAGTGGTGAATGGCTCTACAGTTGAGCCCACTGGTGCAGTAGAGAAATCCAAGTACTCAGACAAGTTTGATGAAGGAGTAGGACTGCTAATACTTAGCATTTCTGAAGACCTACACTTTCATGTTATCAATCTGAAGACTCCAAAGGAGGTTTGGGACAAGCTTGAATCTCTTCTTGGACAGGAGGATGATTTGAAGGGTCATAAATTGGAAAATGAGCTTATCTCCTTGAGCCCAAGCAGTTTCAAAACTATCACTGAGTTTCTCAACAAATTCAAGAACTTGATTTCACAATTGAAGATTTATGGGATTGAGAAGGAAGAAAAAAAACTCATCCTTCCATCCTGTCGAAGCTAGGCCTTGATTATTCAGTGTTTGTTTCGACCTTCTAGTCAGCAAAGTTGTCCATTCCAAAATGGAAATTCCCTTCGCTTGAAGACTTCATCCAATTTTGCACACTTGAGGAGGAGAAGCTAGTGCACATGGGAGTGATAAAATCCAAATTGGATTCAACTCTTGCAGCTACTGAGTCAAGGACAGCGAATGGTAAAGGAAAAAAAAAATTCTGATAGAAAGTCGAATGACCAAAAACAGAAGGAGGCTCCAAACCAGTCAGATGGAGTCTCGAATCCTAAGAAGGACAAAAAATCTCAAAAGGGAAAATCCAAGTGCACATACTGTAATCGAGGATATCACCTTGAGAGCTCATGTATGAAGAAGACCATAGATCTCATGGCTTCACTTCTTGAAAAAAATAATCTTCCAGTACATGCATGTGCTAGAAAGAAAGAGAGTGAACCATCTAGATCTGAGAACAAAGAGAGATGCCATGCCCTCATGGCAGGTGCATCAACCCAATCCTCCTTCATCATAGATTCTGGAGCATCAAGACACATGTCTTCCTCCAAGGATCTCTTCACTGGATTCGAAGCTACTATTGGACCATCCATCATGTTGGGGAAAGATTTTGAGGTCTCCATTGCGGGGATTGGAAGAATCAAACTTGATCACGGGTACTTCTCAGATGTGCTCTATGTCCCCACTCTCACTGCAAATCTACTTTCAGTATATCAGATGACCCATACTGGAAAGCCCAAGAGGGTGATCCTCTCTCTAAATGAGGTTGAAATTCAAGACATGATATTAGGTTCTACCATTGCAAAAGGTGTTGCAAATAATAAGTCGAAACTCTATGAGTTCTCCCATTTTCTACCTCTCTCTAAACAATCTGCTCTTCACACTCATGCAAATGAAGAGAGTAGGCTATGGAATGAAATATTTGGGAATCTCAACTATCAATACCTACAAGACATGCATACTAAAGAGATGGTTGAAGGGCTGCCCAAGATCAAGTTTGCCAAGGGCAACTGTCGTGGTTGTTTGATTGAAAAGCATCCTGAAAATAAATTTGAGAAGGGGAAGGCAAGGAGAGCCTCTCAACCTCTAGATCTGATTCATAGTGATGTTGCAGGGCCATTTCTAGGTCTATCTTTGAACAAGGAAAGGTATATTCCACGAGGGGGTCAATTGGTAGGCAATATTCTATCACGTCCATTCATATTGGGGAATAATCTATGATATGGAAATGAGAAAATATATTGCCCTGTATTAAGGGGCCAAGGGGGCTTAATTATGTTATATGGCAATACAAATATTTAGGGTATATTTTATTACATTTGTGTATAAGTAGTGGAGGGGAGGCAAAGGGAAGGTTAGGGGACAATGGCATGAGGTATTGAGTTTGATGGACAATGGATACTCAATCGGGATGTAGTATGGTTGATGCTAGTGCTCTATTAAAGGGTTTTCATGTTCCTCATGTGCTTGGTTGGTTAATGGATCTTCATATTGTTAATGAAATTAAGGTAATGGAGGATTAATATTTCTATATTTTATGTGATTATTATCAATTGGAAGCATATTTTAGGTGCATATTTCATGTTTAGAAATCATGTGTTTTTTTATGCTTTTCAATGTAGCTTTCCTCCTTGAGTCCATTTGAATTTTTTTTTTCTCTAGAAATTTCCTTCTGTGGGATTTCTAAAATCAAACCATCCACTAGAGCATACATAACTTTCAATTTCGTACAAAGGTGATGACAGCAAAGAAGGTTTCTTATTTAAGTCCATGCTGATGTTTACTTATTGATTGATTTTATAAAAATTAAGAATAATCTATTTTTCTTATTTATAAATAAATTCCATAATAATAATAATGTAATTTGTAATATTAATTGTATAAATGATTGAGATTTGAAAAATGAATTAAGCTAAATTTTTAATAGAAACATTATTTTTTTTATCAAAGATATTATGTATGTCGCTTATCTGATTATCGTCTATGTTTCCTTATGATGAAGAAAGTGACCTATCATTACTCGTCTAGGCATCAAAGACGTAGAAATATATAGCAGAATTATATTGCTTTTTTATTATTTTACATCAATATCATAAACTTGCATTTATTTAAATATTTATAGGATACATTTATTTATTGTGTACGATATCGACTCAATACTAAATGTTTCCTTATGATGAAGAGAGTAACCTATCTTTACTTGTCTTGGCATCAAAGACATAGATATATATAGCAAAATTACCTTCATTTTGCATTATTTTACGTCAATATCATAAGCTCGCATTTATTTAAATATTTATAGGATAACATTAATATCGACTCAATACTAATGTTTCATGGCCTTTGTTTTTATCTTTTGTGAATCTATTTACATAAAATGGATATCGTAAATGAAACTATAGTTGAACATGTTATTTAATTCTTTTGTTAAACTTATTTAAGTCCATGACCCTCTTGGTCTTGACTAGGAAATGGTATGTTGATTGGTTCTTTATAAGTAAATATTATTGCTGCATGTAAATAATTCACCATCGAGCTTGGTTGGGGTTAGCCTACGACTGATGTCATGGCTTACTAGCTCTTAGATAACCCATTCTTTGTATGTGCATATCACGTTGGAGACTCATGTTTGAAGAGTGTCTTAATTGTTCCATCCTAGCGTTTTACGACTTAACTGCTCCATGGTGAACACATTGTGAACGAATCTGAGTCTAACAAACTATAGGGAAGTGGGTTTCCCCTCCTCCTGCCTTCCTCTCACCAACCACATTAACTCTGAGTTTGACGTAGCAGCGAACACATGGGATGAGAGGTGGGGCTTGCATGCCTCTTTCCTCCATCTGGCATTTGTACAAACATAACATTTATACTATCGTACAGGCTTCCTCGAACTTGCAGACTACGAGTGATTTTGAGGTTGTTCCAATTTCATTTTCTCATTCATTCAAATGGAGGAGAGGCTCTGCTCCACTTCTGAGTGAGTTATGGAGCTTAGGTTCCTCTTCATGTGCAAAGACCGTAGGAATTCTGCTTTTTAGTTCACTTCTAGAGCATGTAGTTTCCAGACAGCTTCTCCCCGAAGCTTATGCAAGCATAAATCACTACTACACATTGGGGTTTTTTTAGACGTTAATTTAAGACGATTGTCTCTTACGTCTCAAACCTCTCTCCCTTTTTATTTATGTCGACTCCACCTACTAAAACATAAAACATTAATTACCATGTGACCACAGCAATGTGACAAGACTTCCAATTGCTTCACATAATGAACATTTTCCTCCTCACGCCACTAGTCTTTTCATGAATGCTTCTCTCAACCCATATGTCCTCCTCATTCAACGCGCAGTATCTTGGGCAGAGGCCATGTTTTCGGCCTGCAAAGAGCCATCGCAGTCTCCCATCTCAATCTCGATTCCCGCCTTCAGTTCTTCCGTGGAGGCAATGTGTGGCCATGTTTTCCGCCTGCAAAGAGCCATAATATCCCCTCTCGATCTCGATCCCTGCTCTCAGTTCTGTCGCTATTTTTCTAGCATTCAAACACTGATCTCAACCCATCGGCAAGAATACGAGGGGGACAACGAACTCAGCGCCTCTGTGGTGGAGCTCCACCCTCTGCGGTTGAAATACACGTCGAGCGCCAGGTGCAAAATGATTTGCACTCATGGCACCCAATCCTTGATGAACAGCCCTCGATCTTGGGTTCGAGTCTTGAATATCTTAAGAAGGAGCCCCAACAGGTCATTTTGAGCACCATTCGGGAATGACAGACCGCTCATTTCAAACCCCAGTGCTAGTGCGCGTATTTTCTCTTAATAAAAACGTCTCACTGCCAAATGAAACAAAAATAACTGTGGCCTCCTTTTGCTGGTCCAACCATTCCAGTAGGTGGGAGCCTTGATGGTCATTGGTAGCAGGCCACACAACGGGCATGAGAAGACCGGCATAAATCATGGGGATCGATATGGAAAGGAATCATATATTTGGGTTTTCTTATTTTGGGGGGTTTTGTAGTATGGATGGATCTCATAATAGAGGCAATAACCTGGTGCCTCTGTTTCTCACACAGACGTATGACATGGTGGGCGGTAGCTCCATGGATTCGATTGTGACTACATGAGGCCCTAGAATAACTGCTTCATTTTTTGCAACCCTAGGAATTAGCACGAGATTTAATCCGGAGTACTTCAAGCACAACAATTTCTCCAACTTTGTGAGGCAACTCAGTACATATAATGTAAGTATGAATAATTGCCTCATCCTTTTGGTGTTTTTCATTATTTGATTGTGTTCTTATATTTGGGTTTTCTTATTTTGGGGGTTTTGCAGTATGGATGGATCTCATAATAGAGGCAGTAACTCGGTGCCTCTGTTTTTCACACAGCGTATGACATGGTGGGTGGTAGCTCCATGGATTCGATTGTGACTACATGAGGCCCCCAGAATAACTGCTTCATTTTCTACAACCCCAGGAATTAGCACGGGATTTAATCCTGAGTACTTCAAGCACAACAATTTCTCCAACTTTGTGAGGCAACTCAGTACATATAATGCAAGTATGAATAATTGCCTCATCCTTTTGGTGTTTTTCATTATTTGATTGTGTTCAACAAGGATTTTTGTGGTTATTAAATATGCGGGTCATTTTTAAATTATGTATTGTGGCCCTGTATTATTGGATCTATTAGGCCGTAAACATTGTCAAGCCCAATCACAAATTTACTCCCTTTCCTACTCCCAGGTGAGAACATCCATGGAGTGTGAGAGCTAGCAAACCATCCATCCATTCTATTTGAGAAAGGCCATAGCTGTGATAGGTATATATTGAAGGGATGAGTGCATACTACCACACATTCGTGCATACCCTGCCTACAACACCCCTAATCCAATGCCCATGCATACATACCTTACCACTCAAGACCTTACCTGCGTAGGAAAATAAGGGTGGAAAAGAATAAATTGATTTCATATTTCTTGGAAAACAAGTATTATAAGCAGATTTACCCATTATTAATACTCTTTATTTATTAGAATCTTCTTTGGGAGGCCGTTATCTCATGTAAAGCTTGAGGTAAGTGATTGCAGGAGGAAGTGAAAGCCCCAAAGGAAGATAAGTCAGTAAGTGAGTGAGTTATGGTGTGTTTTGATGCCTAGTCATCCATAAAGTCATAACAGCGAGGTTAGATCACTGTGTCAGGTATCTAAGTCCATAAATCCCCCCACCAGATGAGTTAATTTTAAGTAGATAACTGAAACTAGAGATGGTTGTTTTTTTTCATTTTTTTTTTATATTATTTTTTGTTTAATGCTTCAACTCTTTTGTTCGTGTTGTCTTTTGCATTATGCCAAAAAAATAATAATTGAACAACCTTACTTGAACATGCATTTTCTTGGTATGCCAAAAAAATGGATTCTTCAAAACTTGAGACTTTTTAAAAAAACTTTATAGACATTAAAATGTAGGGTTGAAATATTTTGACTTCAAATGCACAGAGTCTCTTCTCTGGTGCACATGGCATTATGAAAAAATATGTAGACAGATTTTAAAGGGAATGTGGGCTTGATTGTTAAACTATAGAGCAATATTTAATATTGTATTGATTTCTCTTTGATTGTGTCCATTTTATTTCTAGTTGTATTTTAGCTGTATTTTCATTTGAGGATGGAGATTGCTGGGATAAAACACAACAAATATTCATTCTTGTTGAGAAGCTCAATCAATTCCTTTATTAAGGGCACTAGTCCACATATCTTCTCTTCTCCTTTTCATGTTCTCGACTAGGTATGGCTTGGTTGAACAAACAAGAATTGCATGTAGAATAAGAACAGCTAATTAGAAAATGAATTGTATATCTCCTTACTCTTTCTCATTGTGTGTGTACATGGCCTTTCCTTTTGTTCATAATTTACACTGCCATGAAGTAGAGCATTTGTGGAAAGATTGTGGGGCATTAATAGAGGATGATGACTGTGTGATGAATAAACCGTAGTGCTCATACCTGAATTTAATGAAAAATAAGGCATCACTATGATTCAAGTAGAAGCAAATGTTTGTTGAATTTTTAGCAACAATTTTATTCATATGCTTTTGTTTTAGTGGCATGTTTCCGGTGGGTGATCTTTATATTTTTTTATTTTTTTATGTCCGCATGTCCCCTTTTCCATAAACTAAAAAAATTAAAGAAGTGAATCTTGAAGTTGGCATCAAAATCACACAAGGTCGAATTTCTAGTGCTAACAAGTGAATCTTGAAGTTGGCATCAAAATCACACAGGGTGTAATTTCTGGTGCTAATAGTGGCTTCATACAAGGACAACGTTCCTTGGTGGAATGCTAAGAACCTCAGAAATATCCCAATTGATTGATGAAACAATGAAATCTGTTATGAAATCAACATGAGAGTGGGATATTTCTAAGCATGCCCAATAGTGCTCAAACATCCCAGAGAAAAACCAAGTGACCATCCTTGCAAAAGTGGGGGTAATAGATGTCATGCATTACTATGGTCCAGGTAAGACAATATATGTGATTCCTCTCCTATTATGTTTTAAAATTGTCATGATTGTAATGTGTTTGGTTAGTGATTTTTGATGGCCTAAGCATGCTATTACTGTAATAGGTAAGGCTATGTTTTTAATCCCTTTTTTAGGGGACTGTGACATTTACGTATCTCTATAATTAGGATTTCATTATGATAAAATTCCAAAAAGTAGTTTTTAAAAATATACAATAGGAAATAGGAAATGTTTGGTAGTCCTCTCTCCATGAACATCCCTAGTTTCTAAATCTAGGCACGAAATACCCTATCTGACAGTAAAAAGGGGAATAAACAATCCTAATTCTGAATTCAACATGATGGGCACCCTTGTGCACTTATCCACCATCAAACAACTTTGGTCCTCCAATGTAGGCACATTTCAGACTATCCAATAATGTTAAGAGGCCTTTAAATAAGAGGGTTGAAATATATTAGTGGGCATGTTAATCTCACCATTGAGTTGTTAACCTTAGAGGTGGCATATTGCTAATGAAACCTTATCACTTTCTCATACTAATTGATACAAATAGAACATGAAATAGACAAATGAAACAAAATTCTCTCTCTATTTACCAAAAACCGAAAATTCTACATACCAAATTGCCTCATCCATATAGGCATATTCCATAAAAAATGTGAATGGTTCACATTGATCATGTCCTCATATTATTAAAATATATTATCTAACTACCATATTAATTATTCACAACTAATCACTAATAGTTATTTCAATTATTATGCCCCACTTCAACTTCCCTCATATTATTATGCATCAAGAGGGATCAATTCCCTGAAAGTGCACCAATCCCTTTTTAGATTGCCATAACTTAGGAAAGATTTGTAAATATAGGTCCATCCACTAGTCTTTGTCAAATGATTTTTCAATTTGGCTCTCATGTGCAACTATTTGTACCAATGATCCACAAATATGCATATTGCAATGGATCTTAAGAATTCTTCTTACTAAATTTTGCATGAAAATCATATCCATCACATAATAATGGCTAGTTATTAGGATTTGGTTATAATTCATTATGGGCTGAGGAGTTTTGGATTGAACACCCATTAGCCAATACTTCCATTAACATAATGGATCTTAGGAATTCTTCTTGCTAAATTTTGTATGAAAATCATATCCATCACATAATAATGGCTAGTTATTAGGATTTGGTTATAATTCATTATGGGCTGAGGAGTTTTGGATTGAACACCCATTAGCCAATACTTCCATTAACATTCAATGAAGTGGCTCTAAAGTTGTAATTATTTCTACATTGCATAAGAATTCACATTTTATAATTTTATGATGATGGTGGTGGTTATTAGCATGCTTGTCTATATATATATATATATATATATATATATATATATATATATATATATATATATATATATATATATATATAACAAAGTCAAGTTCCCGTAGAGCAAACAGTCAATACGGGTTTCGTTTTGCAAGGCGGCCCGAGATCAAAACTATATATATATAACAAAGTCAAGTTCCCGTAGAGAAAACGGTCAATACGGGTTTCATTTTGCAAGGCGGCTCGAGATCAAAACCCGCTGCTCCTTTATTACTAAGCCAACATTGCCACCATTGAATTTGTTGAGAACTTGTGGACCAAAAACAAATTTGAACCTTGTTTTAGTTTTTCATTTGCATAGGGGACCAAAACAAGAGCATTTGGGAATTGAAGTTGAGTTTTCTTGATCCCATATTATCTCGTTCCTTGGAGCCTTTCGGCATATAAGGACCCATCCATACTGGTACAACCGTAGAGGAGGAGGAACTGGTTTTGCTTGAAGTTCTGGATTTATAGCAGGGTTGGCCCTACTCTAACATTTAATTTGTCAAACATTAGTCTAACAACTTTTCTGAGCCAGGTGTTGGCCTTCTCTGGTCAACAAATCTGCAAGACAATTGGATTTTCCAGGATTGTACTGGATGTCAAAGTAATAGATGCCTAACCTTAGGCTCCATCTTAATACTTTGTTATTATCTTACTCGAATAGTCTTATGTTCTGAAGCATCCCCTTCATATGCTTGAGATCTATTTCTGCGAACTGTAAAATTGCACGGGTTTCAGGAATAACCCGAAACACTTATCCCTTTTTTTTATTGCTAGTATTTATTTATGAGAGGAGGGATAGTTTAGTTAAACACCTTTGAATGAACCTGAGGAATACATACACACCTCTTCTATGTGGCTATGCTTTTGTAGTAACACTGTTACCCATATTTTCTTCAAAGCATCTATTGAAAGGATAAATGGGAGATGCAACTTAGGTAGTGTCAGACTTGGGAGATTTTGAATTTTATGTTTATTAATTTGGACCGCTTGGGTCATCTTATCGTTCCAAGGAATATTTTTCTTTCTAAGGCGTGCTTGCAAGCAATGGAAATTAGCTGCCTGCTTTTCAAAAAAAGATTTAATATAATTCAAACATCCAATGAATATTTGCAATTGTTTCTTATCCATAATTTGATCAGGAAACTCAGACAAGGCTTTTAAAACATGATCCTGCAATTACTTTTCCTTAATCTAGGATCAAACCCAAATATTCAATCTATGTCTAATCAAACTCACTTTTATTTTTGGATAATGCTAACCCATGTTTCAAAACCAGGTCTTAAAACTTGGTTTGGTGGGCTTTGTGTTGGTTCATATCAAATGAACAGATTATTAGATCATCAATATAAATCACAACAAATGAAACATTGAGAAACACATCTTCCATGCATTTTTGAAACTTTGATGGAGCATTCTTCAAACCAACAGGAATTACTCTCCACTGGTACTAACCATGAGGAACAATCTTATACCTGGCTTCTAGTTTTATGCTTGTCTGCCAAAATCCACTTTTAAAATCAAATTGACTGAAAACATTATTCTCAACAATATTTGCAAACAAAGCATCTTTGGAAGGAAATGGATACCTAACAGGCAAGAAAGCATCATTTAGAGCCTTATAATTTATAACCATCCTAGGTATACCTGCTTTTTGTTCAGAATGTTTATTCACATAAAAGGAAGGGCAAGACCAAGGGTTTCAACTTGGCTCTATTCACTTTCTTTCTATTAGTGCTGTGATTTCTTCCTTACAGTAGTCAAGCTCTATAGGAGACGCACTGTTTGCAACAACTTTATGTGGACTACCTGAGTATCCTTCCTTATATGGGAGATCAATAAAATACTGCTCTCTCTTCTAGAAGGCATTGGGAAAATTTGAAGTACAGTCGTTTAGGATTTTTTCCTTTATTTTTTGGATCACTTCCCATCCATGGAGATCTGCATGTCTAACAACTTTCTGAATTTTGATAAGTTTTTAAATAGATTCTTCTATGAGAAATTTAGGTTTATTTTTAGGGACACGTAAGTCTTTTTCCCTATGACTGTAACAGTATGTCCCTCTATATGGAGAGTGAGAGTCTCCTTCCCTATGTTGAAAGAAAGATGTCGATTGACAAAATCTTGGTGAACGAGAGATATACACCTATATCAAATTAGTAATTTAGTACAGACTAACTATGTTTTGGTGGCCACAGATGAGTAGGGGAAAATCAGGATCAAACCCTTTAATTGGAATTTTGGATCCATTGATTGCTTTGAAGAGAAAGTGGATAGTCTGCCAATAATATTATGGTATTGCACACCAAACTTTGCACAAGAGTTCATGGCTCCTGTGTAAACTGGTGCATCCAGTGTGTACTGGTTGTAGCCAAAGACCTTGACATCCACACTGATTACTAATCTATCATCTAATCCCTTGACTTGAGTTTCCATATGAAAAGAACCAGATGGTTCTGTCTTTTCTTCATGTGGGATTAGGGATTTTGCTTCTTCTTTAGTCATTGAGGTCTGGAGCGAAGTCTGAGATTGTGTCTCTAATTCTTCATTAGTCTTCTTGTAATTGTTTTTGTATTGCTGCTAACTGCATCTTATAATCTTCTAAGAGGACATTATTTCTTTCGACAATTTTTTATTTTGCCTAATTTGTGCATGTTTCTCTATGATATATCTTCTAAATTGCTTTTCTCTGTCAAGGTGGGAAATTTGGTCTCAAATGTGTTTTTTGGCATGGTACTGTGCTGGAGCGAGGGTAATGTGTATAAAGGGGGTGTTAAAAATGGGTTGATAAAAATGGATACCTACAATATATGGTGAAACTAGGGGTTTTCTTAATTGGAAAGGTATATTGGGAGGGGGTTCAACAATACAATTTTAGGAGGCATTTTACAATATTTAGTAGAATTAGGGATATTCTTTAATATCCTGCGAACGATCATGCTATGTAACAAGTTTAGTGAGTGAACCCCCCATGGTATATTCTTACTTTTATTGATGATTATTCAAGATTTACATGGGTATACTTTCTCATATTAAAGTCAGAAGTATTTGGATTCTTTAAGTTTTTCAAGTCTTCTGTAGAAAAAATTTTAGATAGAAATATCAAGGCCATTCGCAATGATAATGGAGGTGACTAAATCAAGGGTGAATTTCAAACCTTTTGTGCTGAAGAAGGAATTGAGATGCAACATATTGTTCCCTATACACCACAGCAGAATGGTGTTGCTGAAAGGAAGAGCAGAACATTGAAAGAGATGGCCACATGCATGCTAAAGTCGAAAGGGTTGCACCCTAGTCTTTGGGAAGAAGCCATCAACTGTGCCACCTATATTCAGAACATAAATCCTCACAAAGGACTCAAAGATATGACTCCTTTCGAAGCATGGATGGGATACAAACCTGACGTGTCTCATCTTAGAGTGTTTGGATCCAGAGCATGGAAAAGGATTCCAACAGAGAAAAGAAGAGCCCTAGATCCACAAAGTAGAGAACGTATCATGGTGGGTTATGCATTGAATGCAAAGGCCTACAATCTTCTTGATCTTTCTACTATGACCACATTCCTTGATAGGAGTGTACAGTTTGAGGAATGGCCTCTACATTATGCTCATCCTGTTGAGCAAGAGAGCTTTCCTACCAAACCTCCATTGCTTTATGAGCTCCAAGAGAGACAATATTCATCACATGGCAATTCATATTCAGAGTATGAGAGTGAAGATGATGAGGAGCGAATGCTAGATCCAGATCCACAAGAACCTGAAGATCTAACACCTATTAGTGAAGATGAGCGAATGGAAGATCCAGATCCGCAAGAACTTGATGATATTGCACTTGATGATCCTCCTCTTCCTAGATGGGCAGCCACTACTCTTAGATCTGCCGGAGATCTTGTTGGAGATCCACTTGATCCGAGGAGAACCAGATCTAATTTTAAGAATGGAAGGTTTCATCCTTCTCACATTACAGATCTATTTCTTGCCAATAGATCTTTCTTCGATGGATAAGTGCACTTACCATTTGGGGTGAGTGATGTACATGATTGATCATCCTACCATGGTCTATCTTGAGGGGGGGATTTCTTCCCACTGAGTTTTCCCTCTTTCCTCACTTTATTTATTTAGATTGTTGTACGGGGCGACCTTTGGTCTCAGTTACCAGGGCCCTACCATTTCAGTTGTTCCTCATAGTTTGACTTGCAAGGGGGTGTTGGAATATTCTCACCATCATTGTTGTATTTTGCCTGCTTGCATGCATTCTGCATGCATCCAGTCATCATGCATGAATCTACATGCAAATGCATGCATACAGTCATCAGTATGGTAGTCTCCCAACACCTTGTCCTCATTTTTTCAGCCCCAGGAGCCTGTTTCTGCTCAGTTCTATCCCTCCTAGCCACAGATGCACCATTTTTTTCATCACTGGAGTACAAGTGCACCCTCTTCCAACTATTTAGGAGATTCTTCAGTTAGTTCCATGATTAGTGGATGTGTTCCTTGTTTTGGGGATTGATTACTAGTTTAACTAACTGAACCACATAGATAGACCTCCGGAGAGACTAGATCATCTATACTGACTACTGACAGCTCCTCATGTGTGCCCACATTGGAGTCTCCTTCCCTATATTAGTTCCCATGAACTCAGTTAGACTCATTTGACTGACTATTTGACTATTGTGACTACTGCCACTAGTTTGGATGATGTCTCCAATGCTATCCAAGCCACACATTGAGGAGAATACAAATGACCTTAGAGGTATTCGATATCATTTGATTGTATTAATTTATTATTCACTATTCTAAGTGCCAGCTCACATCTGATGTATGATACAATAGTTTTTTGTCATTTCTTGTGTATGAGTGATTATTGAATCAACATTTCTTCTTCTTTCTACACTTCTTGAGTGAGTTTTAGGGAGGCCTGCTACAACTGATTGATCCTACTTCTAAAATATCACACCTTCAACTCCGCACTCTCAAATAAGCTACTACCAAATGTGTGTGCTTTCTTCACACATCTACGCACACTTTTCTTCCAGGGTCTTGACGTTTGTTGTTGTTGCACTAGCTATTTGATCCCTTTGCTCTCTTCCATTCCGTGGTGTACTTGGCACCATCCTTGTTTCCAAGTCCACAATCTTTGCACGTAAGCCTTGGATTGATTCACTTATCTTTGTCACTTTCTCTTCAACTGGGATATATACCTCCAATTGTTCCTATGGAATTGTGTTGTATAACCTCTTCAATGTATGTTGTATTTTTTCCTTTTCCATCGCTGCCTCATCTTTCCTATGCTTTGCTTCTTCTTTCTTATGCGCCACCTCCTCTTTTTCCTTGCACAGTTTCTCATTTTCCTTTTAAAGTGATAGCTTTACTACGGTTTCCTTATCCTTCTGAGTCAATGTCGCTGCAGGATGCAACTGGAATTCCCTTGCCACTCATGTCTGCGAAATATACAATACTTCTACTTGTATTTCCGACAAAACCAACTAAATTTAACTTATCGCCAATGCACTTTCTTGCAGTTTTGTTGTAGGGAAATCAAGAGATCCTTACACTATCTTCATGGATATTCGCTTGGTTGATGATATCGATGGCTGCGAGACCATCTTCCTGGGCCCTGTACTATCTATATGCTCTTCATATGCTCTATTAGGTGTGATTTTGGTTTCTTCCAAAGCCTGGCACAATGCAACTAGCTACTCCTACATGCTTTCCTTCATTTCTGCCTACTTTTGTGTTGCTATCTCTAATGCTTCCTTTGCTACTTCCTTGACTTGCTCCCCTATCTTGTCTAGGTCAACTTTTGTCAATGAGTGAACCACTAGTTCTTGTGTTGCTTTCCTCTTCTTCTTTTTTTTTGAAGGACTTGCCTCAGTCTAATCCTTCCTCTTTTCTCCTACTGCTGGCGCAGTCTCCTATGCAATTCTCCTTGCACCATTTCCTTGTTCTGATTCTTTCTCTTGTTGGTCATCTTGTTCCTCATCCTATTCTCCATTTGGCTCTTCTTCTAATTCTTCATCCTATTATTCATCATGTTGTTTGTCTTTATTTTTTTATTCTCCCTCTGTGACTGGGACTTTCCATTTTGCATCCCAATCATTCACAATTGCACTGATATATTGCTCCATTAGCCTAAAGATTGTTGGCAACCATCGTGCTTTCGGATCCCTCCATGCCTGGATATACATGTGGTGCATCCAGTCCCTAAAACATGCAATTCCCTTGTACATTTCTACTACATGTGGATAAATGCGCGATAGTGTATTGATGATATACTGCATTGAGTTGACATAGATAAAGAATATCACAATGTTGCCAATCTTCCTCCTCTTATTCTTGGAATACCACAAATTAACATATTTGGCTGCCATACATGGTTTATGTGCAACATCTAGGAACTGCGAATCCTTTGGATCCTCCATGCAACTAAGGCTATCAATATCAACATCCAAGCATAATGAAATGGTTGTGTGTTTTATTGTGCCTCTCTACAGTCCTCCAGAAACTCATTCACTAAAAATGTTTCCCAATTCAGTTGTACACCTTATGCGCACTTCTCTGTTGCTACTATAATTCCTGTTGTAACCTGATCTTTGTGACTCTTTTTTACCAGCTTGTAAGCCAACATTTGTGTCACAAACCTTACTGCAACATCCTTGATACTCTCCACATATAGCCCCCACAGCACTTTTTTTGTACCATACTTGTCCTTCATCTTTTCGGCTAATGCTTTGTCCTGCTTCTTATTCTTGATCAACCACGTCGGATCCTCCCCTGCTATAGGTAGCCCTGTTATTTCTGCAATGAGCATACTGTCCCGACAACAGAACCATTTGTTGGCACACAATGGGCAGACCTAGGGTTCAACATAAATTCACCAACAAAACCCATGACACCGGCCCTTTCAGAATCACCTACAAGCATATGAAGTCTCACCCAAGGTATCTAGGGGGACTATAGGAACCAAGCTTCTACAAGGCTGAAGGGATATGAATAATTTATTTGCTTGATCTTAAGTATTCATTCATCTATTGTGTAGAACTGTGTAACTTATAAGCAAGGCAATCAAAATAACAACATAAACAGAACATTCATGTGCACATTAGATACAACATTCATCACATTTAACACAGATGCAATATACTTTATAATAGTCATTTTATTCATCTTATCCATGGGAACAATCTTACATAACCTGCGCAGTGCACAACAACTCCCTGTTACAAACTCCAGTATTACCCAGCAAAACAATGACTCGTGACCACACAACAGAACAATAAGTCATTGGAAATAACATTTCCGTACCAAGAGGAAACCAAAGTGTAGAAAAAGGTAACCCTACACCCTTAGAACCCTTACATACTTATACATCCCAACATGGGTCGAGCTCATTACAAAGTGGACACAAACATCTAACTAAATTCTAACTAACTTTCGCCTTTTGAACAATTTGGTCCATTTGTTGAATTGTCACACGGTCCATCTCTAGTGCGCAACTTCCAAGACAAGTCCAAAACCCGCTTCAACACACATTTTGGCATTATAGCCGCTAAAATCAATGTGTATAGAGAGTTGTTTTGTCTGTTGAAGTGCCAGTATTGGAGGACTGGAATTATCCACAAATAACCAACCTCGATTTCTACAAAAAAAAATATCATAATGATGGCTCTATCTCTTTCATATACTTTGCAGCAACTCCACACAACAAATCTATGAAAAACGATGGTTCCCTTTTCAAGCCCAAGAGCTCAACTCTTCAACTTGCATCAATTTTGATTAGTCCGAGGTTCGAATCAGAAGTCGATTGAATCCACAGCCGAGATGTCACTTCTTTCTATACTTCAGCGTGTTCTAAGAGGAACTTCCATTGGTCACCTTCACATTGGGTTCACCAAGAATTTATTGAACCTACATACTAATGAGGAACAACTGCACAACAAACTCTCCCCGACAAGCAATTTTATATTTATGCTGCAAATCAATATAATGTATACAAGTCTACACTTCCAAATTCATGAGCAATTGCTCTAAAATATATTCGTATGGTGAGGCATTCAAGAGATAATCAAATACCAGCAATTCCGGGCTCCAATGCTAAACATGCTCCAACGCAGCTCTATCAACAGTCGATATCAACGACTGATAGGACATGCACCACCAAAAATGGAATGCAACTCTAGTCTTCAAAACAAAGGGAAGAAAATACTTCAACAAACTTCCTCTCAATGTAGCTTCAACAAGTCAGAGTCTTCGGAAGGAGAGCCCGATAGTTCATACTTCATGATGGACGAGAGGTCTCACAAATTGTGGATGCAGGGCTACTCTCACGTAGCTTCAAAATCAATACTCCAACGTAATATCAAGCATCCTCAACGCAGTTGTACTCTCCTTAATGCATCCAAAATGTTGCTCCACATAGCTCACAACTTCACAGGTATCATGCACAAGTTTGGAGAAATTGGCAGGCATAAGGTAGACTCCTTATCATAGGCCTAGGGCTCATTGAGCTATGATACCACTGTTAAGCTTCCCATATAGGCAGGCAAGTAAATTGGTTGACACAAAGACAAATACACAATGAATCATAAACACAAAGATAAATTACATGAAAGCACATATTCTCATTAGCAAATGTACATTGAGAGATGACCCTTGGTTTCTTCTTCCAAGGTGTTTCTTGGAATCCTTCATGACTCTTCCCATTCATTGTGACTCTTGGTATTCTTCTCACGTGAATAGGAAGGCAATATTCCTAACCCTAAAGATTAGGTTCCCAACATATTTCTCTATAGATACATACAATTAAACTCAAATTTGACATCTTAAGACTATTATTCTTATTAGAAAGACAACACAATTCCCTACAAATTGTTTTTTATTGCATGCTAAAATTCACAAAGATGACTGGATTTTTATTGAAAAATGGTTAAGTTTGTCCAATTGTTAACTTTCTTCAAATTTGCCCTTCAACTTATTTAAAGAGTGGACACTTTTGCAACTAAACATAATGTCACAATTTTTTGATGTGTCACCTCTTATGTCCACTTAAAAGAAAATCAATAGACATCCACTTTTAAAAATGATTAACATAAAAAATTATATATGGTCACTTTTAAATTAAGAAAAAATATATAAATTCTCCAAACATAAATATATTCATACTAAATACTAAATAGATTCATATTAAATTTTAAAATTCAATATTAACTAAATAGATTCATATTACATTCTATACTTAGATATGAAGAGATTGTAAGATCTATTCTTATATGTTGGCAGAATATAATATTTTGAAAGATTAAAAATAGACTAAAAATAAAATAATAATATTATTGTTCAAATCTTATCGATACTTTTCTTTATTGTTGTAGTCAATGAAAATGCAAGTCTATGACATTGCATATGACATTGCACATAGGTAGGTAGGTGTGGACTTTGTATAAAAAGTAATTTGATGCATCTAGAATCATATGCACATATGTATCATTAATAAAGTAAACATGACTTCCTAAAATATAAAACTAATTTAAAATAATAAATTATTATAATAAAATTAATCAATATATATCTACCTTAACTTGATATTTATTGATTTTATAGACATCAAAACTTTGGAGGTGCAAATCTTAATTTTGCACTCTAAACCTCTTTTAAAATGTAAATGTTGAGAAAATCTTTACAATTTAAAATTAAAATATATGTATACTGATTAAATTGGAATCAATCTTCATTCTAAATAAGATATCTACCAATTCGAAAGACATCAAATCTTTTAAGGTACAAACTTTAATTTTGTTTTCTAAACTTCTTTTAAAATATAAAATTTGAAAAAAACTTTTACAATTTAAAGTTAAAATAAATTTATATTGATTAAATTAAAATTAAGCCTTGTTCTAACTAAAATATAAATAAAATTTATAATCAATAAAATAAAATAAAATTTATAACGACATGAACTTAAATGGGAATTAACCCTCATTCTAAATAAAATAGCACTCGTTAGATCTGGATTCTGGACAACAAGAAATAGCGTATGTTTGGAAGCCTGTAAGAATGTCCATTTTGTTTGAAATTTGTGTTTGTTAGGTATGGTTGTTGAAATGTATATAAATGTTTTATGAATTTGTTTTTTTTAATAATTTAAAATAAAACTATATGAATATGGATAGAAATTAATTTTTTCAAATGGAAACTAGGTAAAAATAATTGTGAATCAATAAAATTATAAATGTTAATCAAATTTTGATGATGTCAAAATTATAAAATTCAAATTATTAAATATTTAACATTTTTTATTATAAATTATAAAGATATAAATTTAAAAAATTCAAATTATTAAAATATTTAACATTTCCTTTTATAAATTATAAAAATATAATTTTTTTAAAATCATATGATAATTAAAATATAGTGCAACTTTTTTACAGAGTCATTGGTACACTACAAATGTGTACAAAAACTTTTCGTGCTGGTCTACAATACTCGCAAAATTATGACACAGATTGTCACCAAAGTAATGAGCCACTTAAACCATAATTCCACCACTTAAACCATAATTCCACACCCCATCCAGGCTGATCAAATATAAAGCTCACCCAATTGCTCTTAAAATAATAACTGTATAAACAAAATTCAGTCCAGGTCAGCAGACCTTAAAATCAGTAATGAAAACACAGAACATAACCAGGCAAAGACAAACCTCAAAACCAGTACTAGAAACAGACAACATAACCACTAACTAGTAAACTTTTAAATAACTCCCAAATTTAGGAACCAACATGTATTTATAAAGCAAGGATCTCTCCATTGAAATCTCCTTCACACAGTGATTCATCCATTTATTTGACATAAACCCTTAACCAGGGTTATATTCAGTTAGATACCCCTAAAGGTGTGGACCATATCAACACATTCTATGAGCTATGTCTTTAATAATCTATCTGCTAATTTAAAATCAATGAAAATCCTGCAGGGAAACCAGAATCCTGTAAATTCAAAATTCAAATTGCAGATCTGTCATGTCTGTTTGTAATGTGTAAACAAAAATCTTGAAGACTTGAATTAAACTTAGATCCAAGAACCTTAGACTGGAAATGACAAATAGATCAAAACAGACTAACCCACATAATCTACAGAATGCATTTCTTCTCCCATATATCAATCTAAAGACATTACAAATAGAAATGCTTAGTTGTTTGAAATTCAAAGAAACCCATAACTCACAGCCCATTTAGTTTGAACCTGCATCTGCAAGTGCTTGCTAAATAATCTCATTGCCTGTTCAGTGGCTTCTCCAAGAGGGCAGATATATACATTTCTTTAAGCTCAGGCCCTCTATCCAACTTACGCCCTATGGACCATTTCAGCTTATTGAAGCCAAGATTTTCAATCATGGGCACATAAATCTTCAGCTGATCCTCGATGCAGAAGAAACGATCGAGCCAAAACACCCCTCCAGGCCTCAGAATCCTGTTGATATCATACAATATAAACTCCAAGAGCTCCGTGGGGATCCAGTTGCTCAAAACATGCATGGAGTGAACAATGTCCAGGGTATTATCAAAGAATGGCAGCCTCTGAGAAACAGTGATATACATGGGAACAACCCCTCTGGAAGCAATGAAGTTGTTGAAGGGCCCGTTGAAGTTCATGGAAGTCGTAATAATCGTCACATTTCGCTCCCTCATTCTTACAGCGAACGTTCCTGTTCCGCCTCCAATGTCCAGCCCAATTCGAATAGTGTTCTTCTTCATCTTCAAGACCTCGTCCATGGAGTAATCGATATCGGCTCCACCGCTCTTTAACCATCTGGTTTTCTCTCGGCCTTCAAGATCGAAGCAGTCTTTGCAGTCGTCGAAGACCTTTTGGTATTTTCTCTGGATGAGGCACGAGTAATTCTTGCAAGAATAAGCACTCCAGACGACGCTGGAATCAGGCGGGGTTTTCCACATGCTCTCAGGAAATGGGAATGGCTCTGTGTAGTTTGAAGTCGTTGCAGGGTAACAGCGCCGGCGAGGAAGAGGCTCGCAGCCTCTGAGCAAGAGTTTCTGAGCGAGGATTTCGTCCTCCGGGCAGCGGTGGCCGGGTTTGTAATCCATGTATTTGTTCAGATCTTCCTTGAAAATCGCACAGGCGTGGCCGACGGGCGGATAGATGGTGTCGGAGCCGATGCTCGGATTGCGGCCGAGTGGGAGCTTTTTGCCGGCAATGAAGTCCTTGAGCTCCTTGGCCATGGAGGCTCTGTTGGGCTCTGCCCATTGAAGCCATGGATCGTCTGCATTTCCCCCATTTCTGGTGCTGGGGTTTTGCAGAAACTGTATCAATTGGGCGAGCCGGGCAGCAAGATTTTCAGAGACTTGTTTTGAGGATTTCAGCTCGGTTTTGATACTCAGAAGCTCCTGTTGGGTTTGGTTGAGTTTAGCGATGAGGGGATCATTGGAAGGGATTAAGTATTGGACATGCTGGAGGTTATTGTGGAAGGCAGATCGAAGGGGCTGGTAGTAGTACTGTAATTGGCCTGAAAAGAGAAATACTGTGACTACATTTGTGCCGAGAACAAGCAGCAGAATACAGAGTTTTGACATGGGCTTGCTGGTTTTGGATTCCATTGATTTTTTCTTGGGAGAGTCATCGCTCGCCATTGAAAAAAATTCCAATGAGACTAAGCCTCCATGACAGGAGAGATTATAGATTTCTTTTAAGCAGGCCAGGGGCCAGAAATTCAAGGGTTATGACAATGGAGTAGATCCAGGGAATATGTCAAAATTTTCGTCTTCAAGCTCTGGCTGTGTGGGTACTGAATTATGATTAGGTGAAGTTACTGTTGCCGACCTCTTTTTATTGCAATTACCTAAATTTCACAAGAACTGTTACTAACCGGGCAAAGCTTATCAGAATAACAGTTGTCCTTCTGAAATCGCTCACAAACCATGACACCTGTTCATCTTCCATGTACGCTCTCCACTCAATCATATAATTATTATTACAGAAGAGGAGAGGAGAGGTTAAAAACCTCTGGTGTGGGATTTTACATCTTCACAAAAGTCCAACCTCATAAGATCCAAGTGACCTCTGACCACTTCTCGTGAAGCACGGGATCCATGCTATTTTGTCTATTTTATGTACGTAGATCATGAGAGGTCCAAAATCCAATGCATCAAATTTTTTTTTTGCATTTTTCAATAATTGTTGGAATTGCACATATAAATGGTAAGGACTCTTTTGAAATGTCCAAAATCTAATGCATCAAATTTTATTTTTTTTATGTAATAATTGTTGGGATTGCACATATAAGTTGTAAGGTCTCTTTGAAATGTCCAAAATCCAATGTATCTAATTTTATTTTTACATGTAGGAGTTATTAGAATTGCAGATATAAGTTCTAAAGTTTTTTTTGGATGGTCATATTTTATAACTGTGATCCTTTTGTTTGTCTTACACACACTTTCTATGGTCTTAAATTCATTGTCCTCATCCATTGCTAGGAATTTGAGACACCCCTCAAAATGTGAGTGGATAACTTCATGTCCAAAATCCAATGTATCTAATTTTATTTTTACATGTAGGAGTTATTAGAATTGCAGATATAAGTTCTAAAGTTTTTTTGGATGGTCATATTTTACAACTGTGATCCTTTTGTTTGTCTTACACACACTTTCTATGGTCTTAAATTCATTGTCCTCATCCATTGTCTTAAGTTGTAAGGTCTCTTTGAAATGTCCAAAATCTAATGTATCAAATTTTATTTTTACATGTAGGAGTTATTAGAATTGTAAATATAAGTTCTAAAGTTTTTTTGGATGGTCATATTTTACAACTGTGATCCTTTTGTTTGTCTTACACACACTTTCTATGGTCTTAAATTCATTGTCCTCATCCATTGCTAGGAATTTGAGACACCCCTCAAAATGTGACTGGATAACTTCATGTCCTTACACATCTTCTTATGTTCCACTAAGCTAATGAACGATAATCCTCCATGAATTCTTTCTACTAGTTTCTTAGCTTTGTTGGAGCTTAATAGATAGTATTGAGTTCCTTTATCCAAATATTGCTTACTAGATTGAGAAGATAAGTAAGAGGGAGAAAAATGTAAGACAAATAGTTGTTGGCAACTGAGAATTCCCCCTATTGCCGTTCATTATAATTGTTTCTTTCATACCTTCATTCATTATTTTGGTAGACTTCATTACTATCCATTCAAGGACACATCTTCTTATGTTCCACTAAGCTAATGAACGATAATCCTCTGTTAATTCTTTCTACTAGTTTCTTAGCTTTGTTGGAACTTAATAGATAGTATTGAGTTCCTTTATCCAAATATTGCTTACTAGATTGAGAAGATAAGTAAGAGGGAGAAAAATGTATGACAAATAGTTGTTGGCAACTGAGAATTGCCCTTATTGTCGTTCATTATAATTGTTTCTTTCATACCTTCATTCATTATTTTGGTAGACTTCATTACTATCCATTCAAGGACACATCTTCTTATGTTCCACTAAGCTAATGAACGATAATCCTCTGTTAATTCTTTCTACTAGTTTCTTAGCTTTGTTGGAACTTAATAGATAGTATTGAGTTCCTTTATCCAAACATTGCTTACTAGATTGAGAAGATAAGTAAGAGGGAGAAAAATGTATGACAAATAGTTGTTGGCAACTGAGAATTGCCCTTATTGTCGTTCATTATAATTGTTTCTTTCATACCTTCATTCATTATTTTGGTAGACTTCATTACTATCCATTCAAGGACACATCTTCTTATGTTCCACTAAGCTAATGAACGATAATCCTCTGTTAATTCTTTCTACTAGTTTCTTAGCTTTGTTGGAACTTAATAGATAGTATTGAGTTCCTTTATCCAAACATTGCTTACTAGATTGAGAAGATAAGTAAGAGGGAGAAAAATGTAAGACAAATAGTTGTTGGCAACTGAGAATTGCCCCTATTGCCATTCATTATAATTGTTTCTTTCATACCTTCATTCATTATTTTGGTAGACTTCATTACTATCCATATTGAGTGGGGGGGTACTCTTTCTGTCAGAGATAGGGTCTCCAAGGAACAATGTTCTATGTTGAAAAACATTGTGGATGTTCTATGTTGGGAACTTACTAAAAGTCTATGTTGGAAAACTGACTTCAACTCTAGGGAGGGTACTTTTTCAGCGGACCAAGTAGGGAGGGTACTTTTGGTCTGAGATAGGTTCATGTTCTATATGGGACTACTACTTGACTTCAATTCCCTTTGAAGAGTCAGTAGGACATGGAGGTCAGCATTTTTAAGGTATGTTAGTTAAGTTGGAGGTGATATACCCTGGCCTTATAACATTACAACCTTCCGACTAGAAAAGGGAGACACCAGGGCCTTTACAACCAGTTAGAGGGCTTGATAGGACCCGCCTGTGGGAAGGACCACATATTGAGTGATTGGAATGCCCTTTTCATTCATCAATTCACTTTTTTCTATCAATGGAACTTGCTAACATTTGTTGAGAAGTGTTTAGAAGGGTTTTTATCTTAGATACCATTTGAGCATAAGACGGGTAGAAACTCTTAGGATAATGTCTTTTAGCATTTGTTGAGAAGTCTCTTTAGCTTAGACACCATTTGAGCATAAGATGGGTAACATCACTTACGATAGTGTCTTTCCTTTTATAGAACAAATACCTTTTTTGCTTTAGAGCTTTAACTTTTTTTGTTTGAATTGAAACACATATTTAATCATTTGTTCACCACCTAAGTATATACTTTGAATTTAGACACATTTTAGCTTGGAATAATTTTTTTTTTATCACAATTCCTCTTTGACCTATTACTTCACCATTTTGAGAGATTTCATCAATGAACAACTTTAGTAAATCCTCCATTTCGTAGGTGCTCTCTTAAGATTCAAGGCCTCCCCTCATTATTTGGAGGTGTTCTCATCATTTTATTTCTCTTGCATGTCATGTTCTAGTATCTCCCTTGGGTTTATCCATATCATGCTTGACATCATCAAATTCAACTATGTTAAGTTCATCCACTACTCTAGCATCCACAATGGATGAAATTAAAACCAACCAAAACCCATCTCTCCCATATATGGCTAGCTTGAACCTTCATTCTTTTACTGAGCTCATTAATGATCCTATCTAGCATGATCTTACTGGGCCATCCATGCCCACCAAGCTTCCCTTTGACATTCCAAATTTTGAGGGATATGCAGGAAAGGATCCATCAACCACATTATGTCTTTTCATTTATGGTGTTCTTACAATAATAACACATGATTGTAGCGAAATTTTTTTTACACATAAGTATTTTGCAATCAAATTGAAGATCTATAAAAGTATATTTGATTAGGAATGAATGATTGATGATTTACAATGTTCTCGTGATGGTATACATTTATAGGCATTGACTAGCCATGAGAGTGAACATATGTGTCATTTGACTATTCATTAAATGCTAACATTATTTATTATTTATTAATTCTTATTCTTATTATTTTTTATTATGTTTGTAACATTGCCACCTTCTTAAGGAATGTTTTGTCCTCAAATCATAATAAATTGGATTTTATCCGGCTACATCATCTTTGTCCTTGTCTAATTGTAAGAACTTGACTTGGTTTGTAATTTGGGTATCCACAAGATTCTTTTGTAGGCTATGCATCATACCTTGAAGTCTCTTAATTTGGCTAGGTAACATAAAACCTCAACACGTTTTAGATGCAAACTTGCTTTGCCTCTGTTGTTGCATTATTCTTTGACTTTTCAATGCTTTGTTTTTAGTTGTAATTCTTTATTCTCGATAGCACGAACTTCAACACCATAGAATTTATAATGTTGTAACTTATCTTTCATGGGTATAAGTGGAGTTGTATGATTGACTTCTAGTTTTCTTCGAACCTTGATCTTCTCACTCTTCCAATGAGAAGGTGCAACGTACCTTGTGGTTACTTCTTGTGTTTGGTTTTTTTGAGTAATAGTTTCTCTTTGCAATACATCATCTTCCCTCTTATTTGGTAATGAGCATGAAATTGATGCTAGTGATACTTTCTTTGGTGTTTCATCGTAAACAACATTTGAGTTGTATGCCACTATGAATTCGTTTTTGTCCTTGTTTCTCATTTTTATTTTCTCTAACCAATGTTCTTAAGAATCTTCAGCTACCTTGTTAACTCTATCTGTGAATAATTTATGCATGTTAGCTATCAATCTATCAATTTTTACTACCTAACTTGTTTTGGATTCCCGCTAACTCTTTCTTTGATTTCACGATGTTATCCATAATTAGTGAGGTGTTATTGGCTTTGTCTTCATAACAACCCTCTATGTGGGCTTCATCATAGTCACCCATTTTATTTTTTTCCTTATTTTCATGAAACCCACCTTTAATTTTACTTTATATGTAATGGATATAAAGTTTTCAATTTAACCTTTTTACTAAGTCTAGTAAAATTATCTTACCAACTTTTTTATCAAGTTGGTAGATATTGCTTCTATTGAGTCTGGTAATGTTTTTTACTAAGGCTAGTAAAAAGATTTAACCAAATTAGTAATTTTTTTTATTGGATCTAGTAATTTTTTTTACTAGGTCTAGTAAATTTTTGTACTGATTGTAGTAATTGTTTTTACCACGTATGGTAAAATTTACCAAGATTTTGATTCCTATGATACCAATGAATGCTTGGTGATTTTACAATGTTTTTATGGTATACCTTTATAGGCATTGACTAGCCATGAGAGTGAATAGGTGTGTCCTTTGACTCTTCATTAAATGCTAACCTTATTGCGCTGAGAGGCGCTCTACAGCCCAGTATGAGGGAGATCTTGTAATGTGTGTCAAGTGTTTGTCAAGTGTTTGTTGATATTGTCGGCCATAAACAAAAAAGAATAATACAAAGTAAAAAGTAAATATGATGGAGATCTTGTAATGTTTGTCGAGTTTGTCGATATTGTCAATTATAAACAAAAAATAATAATACAAAGTAAAAAGTAATAAATATTATGTCGGCCATAAACAAAAAAGAATAATACAAAGTAAAAAGTAAATATGAGGGAGATCTTGTAACGTTTGTCCAGTTTGTCGATATTGTCGGACATAAACCAAAAAGAATAATACAAAGTAAAAAGTAATAAATATTATGTCGGCCATAAACAAAAAATAATAATACAAAATAAAAAGTAAATATGAGGGGGATCTTGTTAAAAAAACATGGTTGCATTGATTTCAACAAGGTGTAAAAGATAAAGAAGTACAAAATATTATAGTTGACATAAAAAAATAGAAATATAAGAAATGAAATAAAAAAGTAGAAATTATATTATAGTAGACATAAGAAGTAGAAACAAAAGAAGTAAAATAAATACGACATAAGAAGTAGAAACAAAATAAGTAAAATAAATACGACATAAGAAGTAGAAACAAAATAAGTAAAATAAATACGACATAAGAAATAGAAAACATAGAAAGGATTTGAACCTTAATAAAAAAACATGGTTGCATTGATTTCAACAATGCCTAAAAGATAAAGAAGTAAAAAATATTATAGTTGAGATAAAAAGTAGAAATATAAGAAATAAAATAGAGAAGTAAAAAATATATTATAGTAGGCATAAGAAGTAGAAACAAAAGAAATAAAAAAAAATTACTATAGTGGACATAAGAAATAGAAAAAATAGAATAGATTTGAACCTTAATAAAAAAAATGGTTGCATTGATTTCAACAATGCGTAAAAGATAAAGAAGTAAAAAATATTATAGTTGGCATAAAAAGTAGAAATATAAGAAATAAAATAAAGAAGTAAAAAATATATAAGTAGAAACAAAATAAGTAAAAAGAAATTACTATAACCGACATAAGAAATAGAAAAAATAGAATGAATTTGAACCTTAAGTCCAATCATCTCACTACTTACCAATATACAACAAACAAATGTTCTTAAAACACAGAAGATGTATGTTGATTAGATTAGTTGCATTGATTTCAACAATGCATTGTTTTTTTTACATGTATGCATTGAATTCATCAACCAGCCATAATAATAGTTAGATTTTATAACTAAATATAACTCCAAGCAAAAAGGGTTTTGAACCTTGGTCTCTAGGTTAACACAAGCCCAATAACCTTACTGCTTACCAATAAACCACACACAAATGTTGTTAAATAATATAAGATGCATATTTATTTGATTTGTTGCATTGAATTTAGCAATGCATATTTTGTTTTGTTTTTTACATGTATGTATTGAATTTATCAATTTAATAAAAAGTTAAAAAATTGCATTGATTTAAACAATGCATTGTTTTTTGTTATTTACATTTATACATTGAATTTATCTATTTAATAGAAAAACTATTTGCAATGATTTCAACATATTAAAGTTTTTTTTTTTTTTTTTTTTTAGAGTATATTGTTTTTTCTATTTTAAAGTATATTGTGGATCCTCATGATAATATTGCAAATAATGAAGAGATTGATGATCAAAAAAGAAAAGTACGAGAAATGTATAAAAGAGAAAGATAAAAAGAATCATCAAAACATATAAAAGAATATAGAAAACACGACCGTGAACTAAAGAGATCACGAAGAAGTGTTATTTGTGCAAAGGAATTCTCAAAAGCATGAATGAGAGATAATTTAAGGGTTATATAGGAATTAGTATATAACTACCAATGAATATGACATACTTGGATATATGGAATGTGATAACAAGGAAAATGGAGCTCTAATTTTGTTGATATGGAAACTTCCAATCATGCACTACAGTTCATATCTGAAAACTGACAATTGAATGCCATTGTTCATAATAATCGTACTCAAAATTATTCAATTGAAATATTAGCAGAGAAGCAAATAAAATCATTTGAGATTATTTTTGACCATTACAGAGGTGGGAACAATGAACCACTACGAATGATTATCCAAGGAACTGCAGGTACAATAAAATCTTACTTGATTGGAGCTATTAGATAAACACTAGATAAGTCACCATTACTTATTTTGGCCCCAACCAGTGTTGTAACGTTTAATATATCTACATCAACAGTGCAAAAAATTAATAATGAGGATTAACATTGGAGAAGGAAACTATAAATATTGGAAACAAAGAACCACGTGGACTCCCATTTACAACAATATCATGAGTAAAAGGTATTGATGGTCTTCCTCCTTTCACATATGATCGATATGATAAGATGCCAAAGGGAGCAAGAGTGGAATCAAGAAAAAAGGAAGAAGAAATATCAAAGTTCATCACATTGTAATATAGTTGTATTTAAACATTATATAGGCTTATATTCTTTGATAACATCAACCAACATGTTGACATATATCATATTTAAATATCATCTTATTTGATCTGTATTCATCTGCATTGTTAAAAATTTTGACGAAATAATCCTCATAATAATTACATTATGATAATCCTCATAATTCTATCTATGTTTTCAACTTAACATGTTCCTTACAATGCTGATCAAACTCCAGTTTTGTGTCACCTCCCACGACTGGAACCAGCCTAGATCCAAATCCTAGGCTCTATCAAGCGTCGAGAGGGATCAAATCTCCCGAGGTGCAAAACTCTTCTCAGGTATTGCACTCAAGGAGATTTTCGAGGAGAGGTTTGCACCTCGGGATATTTGATCCCTCTTGACGCTTGATAGAGCCTATGATGTTTTATTAATTATTAATTTTTACTATTTATTATTATGTATTATATGTTTGTAACAATGATACTATTAGGCTTAGGTTATTTTAATGCACCCTCACTGAAGTTGTAGTGAAATGGTATATTGAACAACCTGACAATACTGAGGCCTTTTTTAGTCCACATCCAAGGTTTTATCAATCTTTTCAATTACTAGTCTATTATGATGCAAGAGTTGAGATTCTTACTAGTTTCCATGCTACTACATCCACTCATATCACTAACCATATTTATGAATGGCATAGGAGACATAACATATGTAAGATTGAACTCCAAGATATGATCCTCTTTTATTGGTTCTTGAGGTCTCTTCTTTCTGTGATTTCTAACTACAGACATGGCCACCACTATGCCTAAGAATGAAGAGGATGTCATTCTTAAGGTGAAGCATGCAAAGAGTAGAATTTTGGATAGACAAATTGAGCAGGTCAAGGATCAGTTTTTGGGGATGCATTTTGTTTGCACAAGGACGTGCAAAACCTCCAGTTGGGGGGTGAAAAACTATTCCCTTAACTAGGGGAGTTATGGTAGGACCCTAGCATTCCCTCCTGCTTAAAAAACAATGTTTTCCTCAAGGTTGACGATGTGGGAATTGTTGCAAGATCATAGATGGTTCCATGTGGCATATTCGAGCTGACTGCTACTATATTATGCTATTATTGTCAGGTTGTTTGAAGGAAGGGTGTATAAATCAATTGGTGGAGCATTGGGATTTTAACCTAATGGTGCACAATTCGGTTGTAACATGGGTATTAGAGGGGGTTAGATCCATTTTGCAATTAAAAAAAGATTTTGAAAATGAAAAATCTTGATCTGATGAAAGATTAAATCATGATATTTCGTCGATAGTCACTAGAAAAGTCAAAATAATATAATCTTTAAACAACTCAAAACATTTTTGGTAACTAGTGTAAGGGTCATAATTTCTTCTTTGTTGGATTTTTTTAGAGAAGAGTAATTTAAATGTTAAATGAGTTGGAAATTTTGTTGGTTATTATTATTGGAATCCGAAGGTTATATAATATTTGGTGAAATTGCAATTTTTTATTATTATTGAAATTGTATTTTTGAATATTTTTGTACATAAATTAATCTTATGATTGGGATGAGATCACCAACATATTGAAAGAAAGAAGACTGACATAGAAGACTCTAGTGTCAGGAAAAAATGATTTATACTCATACATATGACCACATTTAGACTAAACAAATATGAATTAAGAAGAGATTAAGGGAGTCTAGAGCTTATGCACCTTTTTATGATGGTTGATCCAAGCCACTCCTGGCTCTGCTCCAAATTGCCCAAGATTCAACCTACAAAAAAAATAGAACCAACCTTCCTCAACCACATTTGGAAATAATAAATATTATTAATGGGTTGAAAGATGAAAAGAACATTGAAATTAAATCAAAATTTGGGAAGGGAAATATGTCAAATCTCTGTTGAAACATTGAAATTAATTACAAAGAATATACCTCTTCTATGGTTCGGCACCTTAAAAAACCTAAGATCCAGGTCTCTCCTACTCATGCACACCAACTGTTCCACTCCATATCACTAAATATATGAAAGGGAGAGGCTAATTGAAGGCAATAATCTCAACAAGCAAGGATATCAATGTTCAACAACAAAGGTTACTGATGGAAGGTGAAGATAGGAATGATAACAAGTGATTCCTCCAGGGTTTCCTTGTAATAATGGGAGTCCCCCACCTTGGTCCATTTCCTTCCTTTTTATGATTAAAGGAAGAAGTTGAGGATGGTTACCAAGTGATTGGAGGAGTTACAATTGAGCAAGTTAGTTTGCATAACTTCCTAACTTACTTCATTTTCGAATTTTTATTTATTTTTATGATTTTTTTAAGGGCATTCATGCTTAATTCATAGGACACATGTGAATGATTGACTTCTTGTTAGTGTGCAAGATGCGAACTATCATTTTTTATGCATCCACTCCTCATGAACTAGCAAGGTATGAATGATTGATGCTCAATGAGCTAGAAGGATGTGAATTACTGGGGAATTCACTCCTAATGAACTAACAGGGTGCGAATTTTCTTTTTTTATGGTTGAAAATCTTCGCAGTAAATGGGAAGGGGATGGAGTTTCACTTCTAATTCTTAGGGCCATAAAATAAGAGTTAAATCATAGGCTCTTCCATCCATAAATATCTTTTTTGTGAACATAAAGTGACACTTATAATTGTCATCTTTTGAACTATCATCACAGATGGAGAAGTGTTGATTTGATTTATAACAGATGCCCCCTAATGTGTGAGGTTAGAAGAGAACATGATGGAAAAATACACTATAGTCATATGTGGAGTGGTAAGTGGAGTAACATGGTCAATATTCCAAGATTCGCATTTCCGTCGAAGTACCTAAAACAAAAAATAGGTGACAGACAATCTTTTCCCTGGGATGGACATATCCATGCTCAGAATGATAGAACAAGGACTCCAAATAGCATAAACTGCGGATCCATGACATATATGATAGTGTATTGGTCATGTCCATGAAGGAATACATAGTGGATCCATGTGATATATATAGGTGTATCATGGCCGGAAGATTATACATAATGGATCCATGCTAATCAGAATATCATAACCTGGATCTATTTCAATCTAGAGATCATAGCCATGAATGAATACACAATGGATCTATGTCTCATAATGCATTGGGAGAACAATATGTAACTGAATTGAGTAATGGTTCTCCCAATTGTACCAGTGTCATATGAGATGTGGTACAATCTTGCGCAACTTGGGAAATAACAAAATGTGAAGATGATACTATTGGACCAAGGTCTTCCATCCAAACTGCCTAGAGGTATGAATCCTTCCCATGTGAATAAATGAGCTGAAGTTGAACATGGAGGATACAGTTTGATTACCGGTCATTAATGTATACCATTAACAAACGTAAGGTGACCTAGTGATGATGATCATGGGAACCAAGATACCTAGTACATTCTAGCAAGTGTGAATAGATGTCTTGGAGTTGAACACTTGTAGAATATATTGAGTAGGAGACATTGATGTATTCCCACTACCCAATAGCGAGGGAACCTTCCACTAATGAAAACAATCCCCAAGGTACTATTGAAACTCGAGAACCCATTCCTAGAGCATGATGAGTTGAAGTTGATGGGAAGAGACCCGTTGGGAAAGGACTTGGACAAATTTTTGTAGAGTGGACCACTGAGTATGTCTCCTACATGCACTAGATGTAAATATCACACGGAAGAGCTGAGCAACAACTAATAATAAAATTTATTGACTGGGGCGAGGATTTTCACCCATGATGAAAATGGAATCCAAGGTACAACACGATTCCCAAAATGTGAATAGATTTCTTGATGTCGAACTTTAAGGTAATCCACTCAATCAATGACCAATTATGATGAAATGTCATTTGTTGAGTGCAAGATTATTTTTCAATGATGTAAATGTTGAAATTTGGTTGATGTTGGCACAGGATTAGTCCACATGAAGTGCGGAAGCCGACAGCTGCGAATGGGATAATCTGCGAAAGAAGGGTCATTCGCGGAGAACGAGAAAGCGCAAAACTAGTTTAGTTTGTTAGAAATTGGTCATGTGGAACGTTTTGTAACCACTTAGTTTCGTATAAATATGAGTATGATTGTAATCCTAAGGGCATCCAACGATAATAGATATTGATCATTTGAGTGTTGATCCAGTTTTTGATCTATTTTGTATCCGCGATATTATGTATTGACTGTTTCTGCGAAGGTCATTCCGCAGGTTTTAATGAATGCATGAAGATGTTCGACTATGGTTCTATCTTTTGTGTTTGCTTCTGCTAGATGGTGAATACAAATGTTTGTGAAATGTTTAATGTTTTGTGATTGGGCAATTTCTGTTCATGTGAATGAGTAGTTCAATCATGTTAATGCGAATGTCCATTATGTATTGAAACTGCGAATGATGAATTGTTAGTATAATGCGAAGGATATAATCTCTGGTTTCTGCGAGTGCAATGTGTGTTTGATGCATCTCCTCAACTCCACTGCGGAAACTTGGTTCCTGCAGCCCCCTTATTCATCTCGGGTGAGACTTCACTCACTCTACGAGTGTTGCTGGAAAGGGTAAAACCTTTCTAGGCTGGTGTGTAAGGGATTTCTGTTGATGGTTTGTTGACAACAGTGCGAAGTGAACCCCTGTCTACAGTTGTTGTGTCAACAAATGGTTCTGTTGTCGGGACCCTGAAGAGGAAAAGAAGAGGGTATGCTGTGGCACCTGACGAAACTGGAGATTCAAAAGTGGTTTGAAAAAAGACAGAGGAAATCCCAGAAGGAGAAAAGCAAAACCCTAGACAAACGGTAAGCAGTTGGTTGCAGAAGTACATTTATTCAGATATCCACAAGATATTTTTCTGTGAATTCCTAGTACTACTGCACGAGTGGTTAGCGCAGCTAACATTTCAGAAGAACCATTTCCAAAAGACTGAGCCTAACCATTAGACTCTAGAACTGATTTGACATCTGAAACGTGTTGACAACAAAGTATCAAGGGCTGTCGATTTCTGGGTGGATAGTATCCTAGAGGGATATATTGTTGAGTTTGCAGTAGACACAATCAAATCGTATAGTGACGCGGAAAGGAATTTCTTCAAGGGACCAAGGGGAAGGTTCTTACTGTTGCTAAAACTGTGGATTAAGATGCTTGTCTGCGAAAAGGACATGTTGAGGATGATTTTCGATGAGTAGAAAGATCAGTGTGTGTAGGTTGTGGGTATCGCGTGAATTCAGATCCAATATAAAGATGTGGGATAGATGGACATGAGCGACGATGAGTTTCTAAGGGAAGTTGACGAAGAGTGTGGTACCTTGAGGAGTGGGGTGATATTTCAGCGTCCTGAGAAGAAGAGGAGGATTGAGAGAGAGTCTCCTAAGAGGACCGGAATAGAAGATTGTGAAACAGGACCGCAAGGGAGGAAGCGACCTTATTGCGACAAAGAAAGTGACCAGGCTGCCCCAGAAGTAGAAGAGGGACTGATCGTAAGTTACAACATACCTGCAACCCCGCACACTACCCATAATTTCACAGGAAGAAACACAAGCTATTCGCAAAGTTTTCGTACATGCAGTGGTAGAAGTAGTGCATCAGTAAAAAATAACAGTAGGAACGTTAGAATGGAAGACGACACAAAAATGCCCACTTTCCCGGGGAATGGGATTGAGTATCCCAAGCAGTATTGGTTTTTGTGCGAAGCAGTATGGACTGTGAAGCAAGTCCAGGATGAAGATATTAAAAAGGGACAACTAGCGACAACCCTCAGGGGCCGTGAGCTAGATTGGTTTATGAAGTTTACAAGGGTTCCAGTGGGAACACCAGCCAAGTCATTGGCACAGATCAAAGCAGGAATGGTCGATGAATTTAGAAAGCCAAAATCGAAGTCACAGTATGTCACCGAGCTCAAAGAAATCAAGCAATACCCAAATGAGTCGGTATGGGAATTTGATCAGCGGTACAAAATGCTGATAGCGAAGGTAAGTTTTGGGATAAATGATATGCAAAACAAGGATTGGTAACACACATCCGCAGACCACTGATGCAACAGAAGGTTGCAACCCAAGCCGAAGCATTGGAGATTGCGATGAAGTTGGAGGCTTCACCAATCGACGAAACGGGTTTGGGCATGGATCAAATACAAGCGCAGATGGAAAACTTAACGATCCAACTACAAGACATGAAGAAAGGAAAAGAGGCTCACAAAGATGTCTAGTGCACTAGATGCAGGACAAAAGGACACCACAAGGATCAGTGCCCAGAATTTTGAGAATATTTGCAATCCGGTGCACCAAATCCCCTCAGTTAGGAAGGGTTGCCTTGGTGTCATGTCTGCCATATGAGAGGCCATCGACCATAAGAGTGTGTGTACCTGCAGAAGATAGTGTCGAAACTAGTGAACGGGTATTGAAAGTTCATTAAATCGGTTGGACATGATGAGAACAATTGCAGAGCCTACTCTAGGAGAGGACTGTAGCTACATACTTCATGGTGGGATAAGAACAACCATTGGGTTAGCAACAACAGCAATATAATCAACCACCGACCCAGTATAATCACCAACCACAACATTATGATCATGGGTAGTACGGGAAACTGCAGTATGGTCAACCACAGTATCCGACACTGCAGTATCCGCCACAATAGTACCCCCATATGGGCCACCGCAATAGCCGCAGTACCCACCATATGGGCCACTGCGTGGAGGTGGTAGAGGAGGATTTTGCGGAGGACGAAGTGCTGGAGTAGGACGAGGAGGAGCCGCTGGACAAGGATGAGGACCAATTATATGTTATAATTGTGGGCAGTAGGGGCACTATCAAAGGGATTTCCCGAATCCAACACCACAGTGCACTTATTGCAGCGTGTGGATCATGGCATTGAAGACTATTTGCAACTCATTGCAAAATGGCAGACCAAGAATCTGCCACCAACTCCGCAGAACCAGAATTAGAATCTGCCATCGACTGTACATATGATATCAATGGAGGCTCGAATCCACTGTTGGAGTAGTGACATGAGGAGGAGCTGTGACAGGAGTCGACAGGTCACATGCTACTGTCGACCAACAACACGGAAGCATGCCACCTTTGATGCAGAAGTTGAAAGGGATGTTTTCTTAAAATCATAGGAGGTGATGAGACAGAGGAGGCAGTTACCTCTTTAGGAAGAAGTTATCTACGATATTCCACCGACGTTCGACACGATGAAGTCATAGAGGAAGGCTAACACTTTACGAGCCTTCTTGGAGAGTTGCCTAAAGTTGGAAAAGGACCAGGATGCGCTGGAAGAGATATCCAATCTATTGAGTCGATGAGAGGGTGCACGCCAGGAGCAAAAGGTCAATCGCATACACAAGAGGAAGACGGGGAGAGAGATATGAATGTCGGCACAAATTGGAGCATTTGATGTCGACTCAATCATCTTGGACATGGGTCGTACGTCAACATTCTGACCAAACAGACATGGGAAATGATGGGGAAGCCACAGTTGTCCTGGTCACCAGTCCAACTGCGATTAGCAAATCAAAGTAAGGTTACTCCACTTGGTAGGGTGTGCTAGCTTCCATCTTGAGATTGAGGGCCTCAAGACTTATGCATATTTTGATGTAATTGAAATTGTGGACAATACCAGCCCCTACCCAGCGCTGCTAGGGGTAGACTGGGGAATGGATAATCTAGATATTATCAAATTCAAGAAGCGGACTATGTCGTTTGAAAATCGTGAAATGAGGGTTGTCGCACCTCTTGATCCTGCAGAAGGGTAGTGATACATTGAACTGGCAAGAGATGAATTTATGGAGGGATGGGATAGCGTATACAACATATCTGAGGATTACATTAATCCCACTACATATGGAGAATTGGGATGGCGCAGTGTCAGTTCGGCATCATCGGATTCGGATGAGGCGCTCGAGAATTGGCAGAACCGGCTGCATGAAGTGTCATTTAAGAGGTGTGCAAGGATCACTTAGTCACTGCGAAGGGTAGCCACAAACGAGTGCAAACTACCAACATACAAAGGATTTCCCAATTGGGCTACATTTCTTGCGGAATTCGAGGAAAAAGTGGTGGAACCGCAACGTCTATTGGCCTTGGAGGAAGCCTTAAAGGCTACACCTGCGCGTTTGTGGGAAGCACACAAGTCTAATATCACAAACTGGCCACTATGTCGACACCTCATGATGGTGAGGTTCTGCGATGCGGAAGGATCTGATGGAAGGAATTTTGATGGAAAAAGTGACCCAAAGGTGCATTTGGCTGAGTGTGAAAGCAAATGGGGATTACGACCGAAAGACGAATGGGTCCATGTGTTTTTTCACACACTGGATGAAGTACCGCAGAGTTGGTATGTCACAACAAAACTGCGACGTGGGACGACTTCTTGGGAACAACTAACAATTTGCTCCAACCAAATGTTTTGTTTCTCAGATGAGAACCCCTTCATCCATAGTGCATTGCAGGTGATTCGAGAAAAGGTATTTGAAGTAGTACCGACAGAGCAACCATTAATAGAAATTCGGTGGACTGCAACACCAGAAATGCTGATGGAGTGATATAACATCACAGGAGAGTTGGATGATGAGGATGATCCGAGGGCTACATATGTTCCAGATTCGGAAGGAAGTCGCAGTGTCAAGGCACCATAAATACCTTCCGATAAATTCCAGCAACCGCTGAAGACCAAGAAAGTAAACATTGGGTCGGAGGAGAACCCGAAGTTTGCAAGCATTGGGGATTATTGGGATGATTCAACTATTGCGAAGATGACTGATTTGTTGCATGAGTTTCAGGATTTGTTCCCAACGAAATTCTCGGAGATGAAAGGAATTTTTGGGGACTTAGGAGAAATGAAGATCGCCTTAGAACCCGATGCGAAGCCAGTCAAGCAGTGACTCTACTAGTTGAGTCCAAGGTACAAGGAGAGAGTACAGGCTGAGATTGGAAGAAAATGGGACGCATATATTATAGAACCAATAACAAATGAGTTCGGGAAGTACATGACGACAACCCAGAGAAGTCAAAGGGAATCGGCGACAACTACCAGAAGTGCGAAAACAAAAACAAAGTGCGACACCCCGATATAGCGAAGTTGGCCATGCTGCTAATCAAATCACGCGATGGGTCAAAAAAAAAGAAAAGTTAATCGCAGACTGCATCAAGCCGTGGTACGCTTCAGCGAGTCGGAAGCTGCCACGACATGGAAGGGTCCAATCCAGTAATAAATGCAGCAGTTAAGCCACAACAACCAGTAGAAAAAATGAAAAACCAACACAATTAATATAGACACATGTGATGGATTTGGGGAATCGATATTGGATTTGGCCATTATTGTCCAAGATCGGATGAATGAGGCAATTCACCACTATAAATACGGGGCAAGAGCACAACTCGACGCATTGTGTGTTAAGTAAGGATCTACGGAGAAGTGCATGGAAGTTTACATTTCAAGCGCAAGTACTAAGTGGATAGAACCCACACCAGTTATGGAGGAGTAGCCCAAAGAGGAGCACGAATCGACCTCCAGACACTGGCCGCATGCCAAAGAAAGGGACCTGAGCCTCGACATGGTTCACCGACGAAGATGCAGGTACTTTAGGTGCTGAAGTACTCCAAGAAGGGAATTCTGGCCCCATGCTCTCAGGGTATGTTCCGCCACGCCAGAGAGGGGAACCAACACTGTGGATAAACAAGAAAGAAAGGTATACTATTGAGATGTCGTCGATACTATAGGGAGTTCTTCAAGTCGAGAACATTGTGGAAAATATGCAGAAGCTGCAGTATACCGACTATGACCTTGCAAAATTCCCTGAATACACAAAAGGTTACATTAATGTTCCCCATGAAGGAGGCCCAACCACAAAGGAACCCGCGGCATGGGAGTTGGGATTGGAACGCTCGGGGATGTTAGGCCTCACCAAAATACCGCACTTCGGGTGGTTAGCATAGGTCAATGCATGTGTCCAACAATTGATTGCATGTTTTCATGGCAGGTCTATCTGGATGCATGAGAAGATTCCCGTCACAATTGATTTTATCTCAAGAATCACCGGGCTGCCTAAAGAGGGAGCCAACCCTTCCCAATTTTTCCAGGGAAAGGATAATGACAAGAAGTATGCAGAACAGTTGATGATAAAGTACAGTGTGGAGAAAAGTTCCAAAGGATACCTAATCCACACAATTAATAACCATGCCGTCAGGGTCGGGATGAAGATACTAGCAGTTAAAGTGGCATGAAAGAACAGGACTAGGGAATGCAATTTGGGGATCATCGCCTCCGCAGAACGGTGTGCCGCAGGAGAATGGATGAATTGGTCCAAATTCCTGCTACACGAGTTGATTGAAGATGCACACGATGCATAAGAGTACATAAATCCATTTACATACTCATGGCTCATCATGCTAATTGCATTACTAGGATGGAGGGAACCCGCCACTATCAGGGTATGGACATCGCAGAAGCCCAGGTATGTGAAGGTGCGCGGTACTAGAACTTATGGGAAACCAATGATAAAGAGCGACATAAAGACAACATTGTACAATTTTATGTGTTGTTGGATAGAATGCAGATAGATGCACAGATGAGACTGCGAATACCAGAACAAGTGGCAACAAAGTATTGACCGATCGCAAGGTTATCAGTCGAGGAACAAATTATTTTCCTTCAAGAATGAGCGGATCCGATGAAGTAGTGGCTACCGACAAAGTACAAGCTCAACAAGGCTGAGCTCGATGCCATTATTGACAGATGGCCAGAAGAATGGAAAGTTCCATCCGATCAGAAGGACATGTCGAATGGACAGGAAACAACTCGACCAAACCCGACCGGGGTAGATAAAGCTTCCGTCAACCGGAAGGAATGCACAGGACAAGACGACCATGAAAAAGATCAGTCGGAAGGGTCCAGCCATGATGAAGCCTCAACAACAGAAACCCTAACAGATTCTAACTTAGACGCGCAAGACGAGGAAAGAAGGATAAAGCACAGGATGGACCATGGAGAAGGAAGCATAAGTGGTGGTCTTCCAACGGAGCAGGTGAATAGGCTCCTGGAGACACTTACAAAGGTCATAGTGGAAAATTTGTGGGAAAGTTACCCAACATTCATCCTAGCATTTCTAGCAGATAGGCCAACTACTATCCACACTGGCAGATGCAGTAATAAGCTCAAGTGTACCGCATGGGGATATTCAACAACATCTGTCGACACCCAGAGTCGGGGTAGAAGTTGGCACACAACCATGGATAGTACAAATAGAATCACATGCCATGAAAAGAGGTGATGAGGCCATGGACTTCAAGGTTAGGAAGTCCGACTTAGTTATGGTAAATTTCAATTTACTCCCAATGTTGACATTACACCGAATCCAAACCGCAACAAGCACAAAGATCCACAACCATGAGGCTACGATGCACAACAATATGGTCGAGTATAAGAAGCAACTGCACACCAAAGAGATGGAGGCACAACATCTCCAAGACAAGGAAGCCACATCACTAGCCGAGAAAGAGAAGGCTATAGAGGAACGAGACAAAATAGAAAGAGTGCTTGTGAAGGCATGGGAAATGGCGGAGCTAGATCCGAATGTAGATCCAGAAGCGAAAGTTGTTATGTTAGGAGTGGATCTCATCGAGCTAAGGGAGGAAAATGCAGAGCTCTAGACTAAAGTGACACCCAACACACGAACGACACAGATTCAGAGTTGGCAGATGGTGATCGAGGAAGCAATGACAGAGATCCAAGAGATGGAACAGGCAGCCCAGACAGTCGCAGAATGCGTCACAAAGTTTTGGGGCAGTGTAGTCGAGGATGACTAGTTGACCATGCTAAAGGGGAAACTCAGTGAAGCGGAAGCACAGTTAGAGTCCTTTAAGGGGTCGATTAAAGAGATGCCCTCAATGATACGAGTGACAAAGGAAGCAGAACTAAAGAGCATGCAGTAGTGCGTAATGAAGGCCCACAAAAGACAACAACGAAGGGAAACACATTTGGACGAGCTCCAAATGAAAGCATAATTTCTCATAGCACGGGTAATCGAGGTAATGAAACAGGTTAGGAGTAACAGGAGGAAGCGCAATAGAAAGGTTGTGAACACCCAACATAGCAGCAGGTGGCAGAATGTGCACAAATTAGAGCATCAGTGAAGGAAGTAGTCGACCAGATTAAAGCTGCATACGATGACTTCAAGTAGCAGGTGAATGCACCAACGGTGTCCAGTAGAGGTGGCTCGAGGGAAAGGAACAAGTTTATGTTGGGGGCCTGTTGGCACGGGATTAGTCTGCATGAAGTGCAGAAGCCGACAGCTGCAAAAGGGATAATCTGCGAAAGAAGGGTCATTCGCGGAGAACGAGGAAGCGCAAAAGTAGTTTAATTTGTTAGAAATTGGTCATGTGGACCGTTTTGTAACCACTTAGTTTCGTATAAATAGGAGTATGATTGTAAGCATAAGGGCATCCAGTGATTAATAGATATCGATCGTTTGAGTTTTGATCCAGTTTTTGATCTATTTTGTATCTGCGATATGATGTATTGACTGTTTTTGCGAAGGTCATTCTGCAGGTTTTAATGAATGCATGAAGATGTTCGACTATGGTTCTATCTTTTGTCTTTGCTTCTGCTAGATGGTGAATACAAATGTTTGTGAAATGTTTAATCTTTTGTGATTGGGTACCTAATTTCTGTTCATGTGAATGAGTAGTTTGATCATGTTAATGTGAATGTCCATTATGTATTGAAACTACGAATGATGAATGTGCGAATGATGAATTGTTAGTATAATGCGAAGGATATAATCTCTGGTTTCTGCGAGTGTAATGTGTGTTTGATGTTAGGGTATTCCTATACTCCATCCTAATCTTACCAGCATTTTCATCCTTTGCATTTTCAGTCTTGCATGCAGCATGCATTCTGCATGCATCCGCATGTTGCCCAGTCATCAGGTTGATACCTCCAGCACCTATTCCCTAGTCTTCCAGCATTTGGGAGCTTATTTCCACTCATATTGAGCCCTCCTATCCAGTGATGCACCCACATCTCACCATCCACTTGACAAAGGTGCCCTTCTTCACCTACCAGTCCAGTTGTCTTCAGTTAACTGAGTTCTCTCCTTGATTTTAGGCTTGACTCACTCTTAACTAACCTTACCACTCCGATGGACCTCCAGTGTGACTAGACTGCTCATTCTGACTTCAGTTAGCTCCTCATGCGCCCTTCACTGAGCCTCCTTCATTCAGTGAGTTCCAGTTACACTCAGTTACACCTACCACACTTAGTTAGAGTCAGTTTGACTGATGGTTATCAGTTACTTGAGAATTGATGACTCCACTGATGATGAGATAGACTTCTAGTTGTGCTCCGATGACACTCCAGTGATATTTTGATCACTCCATGAAGGCTAATTCGAATTGCCACGAATTGCCACCTTGGAATTCGAATCCTCATGCATTGTACTACTTATTTGTCCATATTGTGATTAATTAATTAGTGTGTGTGAAGTATTTTTGCTTCTATCCAAGTTCTACTGTATTATGATTATGTTGCTCATCTTACTACATTAACCACTCTTAATCTTATTCCTAAATTCTTTCTTGTGAGGTATACATCATCTCTTAGATCTGCTGTGAGGATTTTCACATTTGATGCATGTCCTCAACTCCACTGTGGAAAACTGGTTCGTGCAACCCCCTTATTCATCTCGGGTGAGACTTCACTCGCTTTGCAAGTGTTGCTAGAAAGGGTAAAACCTTTCTGGGCCGGTGTGTAAGGGAGTTCTGTTGATGGTTTGTTGATGACAGTGCAAAGTGAACCCCTGTCGACAGTCGTTGTGTCAACAATTGAGATTTGATCTTTAATTATTTTAGATGCAGAGACTTGAAGCAATGAGACAATTCAATCCATGAAATTCATACAACCATAACACAAGATATACCTTGGGGAAAATCCTCAAAACTATGAGAACAAAAACCCCAACAATTATTCTCAGTATAATATAATAGATAGCAATGAATGCTTTCTTTTACAACATAGCAGATTGCTTTCGGAAGATAAGAGATCACCAAACTTCTTGGTGAAGATACGGAAGTAATAGAGAAGAGAGATCAATCGGATGTGTGCCCAACACAACAATAACAAGCATGAACAATACCTTGCATAAAGAGAAGCGCCTTGCTTTCAATGGAGAAGAGAATTCGCTTCACACTAGATTCAATAATCCTATATATCATATTTATACATTATTCTCTTCTATTTTTAACTTCTAACTTCAGTTTAAGCTCACCCTCAAACTGGATGTATTAATCTTGCATGGAGTGGTATGCCCCACTTCTCATGCAGTGTTTCATCTCACTGATATGTCACTTAGGATGAAATCGCCTCTTAACTGAAAGCTTTCCCACTTAGTTAGGTGGTTAACTTAAGTGTCGGCATGCAAGTGTCACAACTCACATGTTATCTTTTAGTTTAACATAAGTGTCGTCGTGCAATAACAATTAGTTAACTATATCTTTTTTGTTGTCACTTAGTTAACTCTCTTTAACTGAAGTGTCATATTTTAGTTTAACTAAAGTTTAAATACTTTAGTTAACTAGTCCCTTTTATTTAACACTTAGTTAACTAAAATCATGTTGATTGATTTAATTGAAGTGACCACTGTGAGTTGTTTAGTTAACTGAGACATATCTTTAATTGATGCTTTAACTGAAGCATTGATACTTAACTGAAGCTTTAATAATTCGATTTCTCTTTAATTAGTTGAAGTGTCTACATGGGGAATTTAGAATTCTCTTGATCTCTATGCTTTATCGTTTATTTCTTTATCTCTTAATGCATGGTCAATATTTGCTAACTTTAATTATCCATCACATTACATTATACTAAGAAGAATTATCGGATGTTGTGATCATATATATTATTCCAGACCAAATGATCATATGCTAAAGTAATTCACTTTAGAGGTGATCAATATCTAAAGGAGACTTAATAGCAATATGGTGATCATGGTTACTAATATATCACACAACATTAAATGCGTTTAACAAGTAAAGCATGACCTTTATATGGAATTTCCACCTCTATACGGGAGATCCATCTCATGGATACCTTTATACGGAAGGTCCACATGATAATCATGACTTGATACACACAAGACCGGAGCCTTGTCCAACAAGAATTTACAACATCATTACTTTGATCAATTACGTCTATATGGGAGGAATAACCTTTACACGGAAGGAAATCAAAGTGCTCACCTCTATACAGGAGGATCAATCTTGACTACACAAGATTGGTTTGGAGAATGTCTCCTAATGCTGTATATTTAACACTCCCTCTCAGTGAGGGAGGCATCCTCTTCCATACCATGCTTGCCTCGGAAGTACCTGAACTTCATCACTGACAAAGGCTTTGTTAACACATATGGAATCTGCTCATCAGTAGAAAGGTACTGAAGTTTCACTGTACCTTTCTCAACCATGTCTCGGATTAAGTGATACTTCCTTTCAATGTGCTTTGAATTGTCATAAAACACTGGGTTTTCAGAAAGCTTGATGCAACTCTGATTGTCACACCTAATAATGGTAGGCTCAATATTTTCACCGAACAACCCTGCAAGTAGCTTTCTGAGCCACACTGTTTCTCAGTAGGAAACACTAAAAGCTATGTATTCTGCTTCAGTAGTGCTCTGGGCTACAAATCCCTGCTTCCTATTGGACCAAGATATCATAGCTGATCCTAGGCTATAACAGTAGCGGATGTGCTCTTGCGATCCATAATGATTCCTCCCCAGTCTGAGTCTGTATAATCAAGTAACATGACTCCTCCACTGGAGGCATATCTGATTCCATATGAAATTGTACCTCGAAGGTACCTAAGCACATGTTTAGAAACTATCCAGTGTCTGTGTCTCGGATTAGACATAAATTGACTCAGAATGTTCACATCATAACATATATCATGCCTCAAATGTATTAAGTACATTAGCGATCCTATAAGCTATCTATACAAAGTGGGATCTACTGGATCTGATCTAGAGCCTGACTCATGAAGTTTCCTCAAATTGGAAACCATCGGTGTAGTCATATATTTGCAATCTATCATGCCAAACCTACGCAATATATCCACAATGTACTTCCCTTCAGATATAAAAATTTCATCTTTTCTTTTCCAGATCTCAAGGCCAAGAAAGTAGTGCATTAGACCTAAGTCTTTCATCTTGAACTCTGAGGTGAGTTCCCTCTTGCACCAAGAAATCATATGTTCCTCTCCAGTGAGAAACAAATCATAAACATACAAAACCAATATCAACGGTTGGTTCTTTACTACTTTGAAGTACAATTTTGGATCAGCTTCACTCTTACAGAAACCTAGTTTCTAAAGGTAGCTATCAATTCTGGAGTACCAATCCTTGGGGCTTGCTTAAGCCCATATAGAGATTTCCTTAGCTTGCAAACATGGGACTCCTTTCCATGCACCACAAATCCTTCAGGATGCTGAATATAAACTTCTTCCTCAACCTCACCATTGAGAAAGGTTGTATTCACATCCATCTGGTGAAGTTTCAATCCTAGAACTGATGCAAGTGCAATCATTGTTCATATTATGGTGTACCTTGTAACAGGGGAAAAGGTCTCATCATAATCGATGCCTTCTTTCCGAGAGAAACCTATGGCAACGAATCTGGATTTTATACTTCTCAATGCTACCATCCGCAACATGCTTTATCTTGTAAATCCATCTAGAAGTCATAATGGACTTCCCATCAGTTTTGGGAACAACCTCTCAAACATCATTCTTCATTATAGAGTGGTACTCTTCTGTCATTGCAGTTTTCCAAAATTACTGCTTTTCATCTTCTTCATATGAGGATCATTCTGAATCACTAATTTGACTCATCAATGCAACATACCCTGAATATCTGTCAGGTTTCTTGCCGTCTCTGGATGAGCCTGCTAGTGCTCCATATTTCTCTACATTTTGTAAGATTTCTCGGCACCAAGCAGATCTTATTTTAGCAGGAGGTTCATCAGGTGAACTCTCAACCAGTTCTACTGGTTCTTTAGGAGCTATTGAATCTGAGGCATCTTCTGGTTTCTCCCTCTCTAACTCTGAAGGGGGAGAATCAAGCTCGAGATCCTCCATCTCTAAATCACATTGAATATCTTTTGATCTTTTGAAAGCAGCTTCCTCATGGAAGGTAACATCTCAGCTGACTTCAATGTGTCTCTCACTATCTACATATATTCGATATGCTTTTGATGACTTGATATAACCCACAAAGGTGCCTTTCTTTCCAAAAGGATCCATCTTTGTTCTCTTTTCTTTCGGTACATGAATGTATACTGGGCTCTCGAAGATCCTCAAGTGTGATGTGTATGGATTCTCACCGGTAAACACTTCTTTTGGTTTCTTTTCATCTAGAATGGAATGTGGGCTTATATTCTAGATTTACACAGCTGTACAGGTGGCTTTTTCCCATAATGAGGTAGACATATCTTGATCATGCATCATGGATTTTGCAGCCTCACATATGGTTCTATTCTTTTTTTTCGGTAACCCCATTTTGCTGAAGGTTGTATGGTACTGTTAACTGTCTACATATTCTCGCATCACTACACAGATCATTAAATTCATGTGAATCAAATTCACCTCCATTACCAGACCTTAATGAACGGATGTGATTTTCTTTCTAATTTTCAACTAGGGCTTTAAACTCTTTATCTCTTAATTCATGGTCAATATGTGCTAACTTTAATTATCCATCACATTACATTATACTAAGAAGAATTATCGGATGTTGTGATCATATATATTATTCCGGACCAAATGATCATATGCTAAAGTAATTCACTTTAGAGGTGATCAATATCTAAAGGAGACTTAATAGCAATATGGTGATCATGGTTACTAATATATCACACAACATTAAATGCGTTTAACAAGTAAAGCATGACCTTTATATGGAATTTCCACCTCTATACGGGAGGTCCATCTCATGGATACCTTTATACGGAAGGTCCACATGATAATCATGACTTGATACACACAAGACCGGAGCCTTGTCCAACAAGAATTTACAACATCATTACTTTGATCAATTACCTCTATATGGGAGGAATAACCTTTACACGGAAGGAAATCAAAGTGCTCACCTCTATACGGGAGGATCAATCTTGACTACACAAGATTGGTTTGGAGAATGTCTCCTGATGCTGTATATTTAACACTCCCTCTCAGCGAGGGAGGCATCCTCTTCCATACCATGCTTGCCTCGGAAGTATCTGAACTTCATCACTGACAGAGGCTTTGTTAACACATATGGAATCTGCTCATCAGTAGAAATGTACTGAAGTTTCAATGTACCTTTCTGAACCATGTCTCGAATTAAGTGATACTTCATTTCAATGTGCTTTGAATTGTCATGAAACACTGGGTTTTCGGAAAGCTTGATGCAACTCTGATTGTCACACCTAATAATGGTAGGCTCAACATTTTCATCGGACAACCCTGCAAGTAGCTTTCTGAGCCACACTGCTTCTCGGTAGGCAACACTAGAAGCTATGTATTCTGCTTCAGTAGTGCTCTGGGCTACAGATCCCTGCTTCATATTGGACCAAGATATCATAGCTGATCCTAGGCTATAATAGTAGCCAGATGTGCTCTTACGATCCATAATGATTCCTCCCCAGTCTGAGTCTGTATAATCAAGTAACATGACTCCTCCACTGGAGGCATATCTGATTCCATATGAAATTGTACCTCGAAGGTACCTAAGCACATGTTTAGCAACTGTCCAGTGTCTGTGTCTCGGATCAGACATAAATTGACTCAGAATGTTCACATCATAACATATACCATGCCTCAAATGTATTAAGTACATTAGCGATCCTATAAGCTATCTATACAAAGTGGGATCTACTGGATCTGATCTAGAGCCTGACTCATGAAGTTTCCTCGAATTGGTAACCATCGGTGTAGTCATATATTTGCAATCTATCATGCCAAACCTACGCAATATATCCACAATGTACTTCTCTTGAGATATAAAAATTTCATTTTTTCTTTTCCAGATCTCAAGGCCAAGAAAGTAGTGCATTAGACCTAAGTCTTTCATCTCGAACTCTGAGGTGAGTTCCCTCTTGCACCAAGAAATCATATGTTCCTCTCCAGTGAGAAACATATCATAAACTTACAAAACCAATATCAACGGTTGGTTCTTTACTACTTTGAAGTACAATTTTGGATCAGCGTCACTCTTACAGAAACCTAGTTTCTAAAGGTAGCTATCAATTCTAGAGTACCAATCCTTGGGGGCTTGCTTAAGCCCATATAGAGATTTCTTTAGCTTGCAAACATGGGACTCCTTTCCATGCACCACAAATCCTTCAGGATGCTAAATATAAACTTCTTCCTCAACCTCACCATTGAGAAAGGTTGTATTCACATCCATTTGGTGAAGTTTCAATCCTAGAACTGATACAAGTGTAATCATTGTTCATATTATGGTGTACCTTGTAACAGGGGAAAAGGTCTCATCATAATCGATGCCTTCTTTCCGAGAGAAACCTATGGCAACGAATCTGGATTTTATACTTCTCAATGCTACCATCCGCAACATGCTTTATCTTGTAAATCCATCTAGAAGTCATAATGGACTTCCCATCAGTTTTGGGAACAACCTCTCAAACATCATTCTTCATTATAGAGTTGTACTATTCTGTCATTGCAGTTTTCCAAAATTACTGCTTTTCATCTTCTTCATATGAGGATCATTCTGAATCACTAATTTGACTCATCAATGCAACATACCCTGAATATCTGTCAGGTTTCTTGCCGTCTCTGGATGAGCCTGCTAGTGCTCCATATTTCTCTACATTTTGTAAGATTTCTCGGCACCAAGCAGATCTTATTTTAGCAGGAGGTTCATCAGGTGAACTCTCAACCAGTTCTACTGGTTCTTTAGGAGCTAGTGAATCTGAGGCATCTTCTGGTTTCTCCCTCTCTAACTCTGAAGGGGGAGAATCAAGCTCGAGATCCTCCATCTCTAAATCACATTGAATATCTTTTGATCTTTTGAAAGCAGCTTCCTCATGGAAGGTAACATCTCAACTGACTTCAATGTGTCTCTCACTATCTACATATATTCGATATGCTTTTGATGACTTGATATAACCCACAAAGGTGCCTTTCTTTCCAGAAGGATCCATCTTTGTTCTCTTTTCTTTCGGTACATGAATGTATACTGGGCTCTCGAAGATCCTCAAGTGTGATGTGTATGGATTCTCACCGGTAAACACTTCTTTTGGTTTTTTTTCATCTAGAATGGAATGTGGGCTTATATTCTAGATTTACACAGCTGTACAGGTGGCTTTTTCCCATAATGAGGTAGACATATCTTGATCATGAATCATGGATTTTGCAGCCTCACATATGGTTCTATTCTTTTTTTTCGGTAACCCCATTTTGCTGAAGGTTGTATGGTACTGTTAACTGTCTACATATTCTCGCATCACTACACAGCTCATTAAATTCATGTGAATCAAATTCACCTCCATTACCAGACCTTAATGCACGGATGTGATTTTCTTTCTAATTTTCAACTAGGGCTTTAAACTCTTTATCTCTTAATTCATGGTCAATATGTGCTAACTTTAATTATCCATCACATTACATTATACTAAGAAGAATTATCGGATGTTGTGATCATATATATTATTCCAGACCAAATGATCATATGCTAAAGTAATTCACTTTAGAGGTGATCAATATCTAAAGGAGACTTAATAGCAATATGGTGATCATGGTTACTAATATATCACACAACATTAAATGCGTTTAACAAGTAAAGCATGACCTTTATATGGAATTTCCACCTCTATACGGGAGGTCCATCTCATGGATACCTTTATACGGAAGGTCCACAAGATAATCATGACTTGATACACACAAGACCGGAGCCTTGTCCAACAAGAATTTACAACATCATTACTTTGATCAATTACCTCTATATGGGAGGAATAACCTTTACACGGAAGGAAATCAAAGTGCTCACCTCTATACGGGAGGATCAATCTTGACTACACAAGATTGGTTTGGAGAATGTCTCCTGATGCTGTATATTTAACACTCCCTCTCAGCGAGGGAGGCATCCTCTTCCATACCATGCTTGCCTCGGAAGTATCTGAACTTCATCACTGACAGAGGCTTTGTTAACACATATGGAATCTGCTCATCAGTAGAAATGTACTGAAGTTTCAATGTACCTTTCTGAACCATGTCTCGAATTAAGTGATACTTCATTTCAATGTGCTTTGAATTGTCATGAAACACTGGGTTTTCGGAAAGCTTGATGCAACTCTGATTGTCACACCTAATAATGGTAGGCTCAACATTTTCATCGGACAACCCTGCAAGTAGCTTTCTGAGCCACACTGCTTCTCGGTAGGCAACACTAGAAGCTATGTATTCTGCTTCAGTAGTGCTCTGGGCTACAGATCCCTGCTTCATATTGGACCAGGATATCATAGCTGATCCTAGGCTATAATAGTAGCCAGATGTGCTCTTACGATCCATAATGATTCCTCCCCAGTCTGAGTCTGTATAATCAAGTAACATGACTCCTCCACTGGAGGCATATCTGATTCCATATGAAATTGTACCTCGAAGGTACCTAAGCACATGTTTAGCAACTGTCCAGTGTCTGTGTCTCGGATCAGACATAAATTGACTCAGAATGTTCACATCATAACATATATCATGCCTCAAATGTATTAAGTACATTAGCTATCCTATAAGCTATCTATACAAAGTGGGATCTACTGGATCTGATCCAGAGCCTGACTCATGAAGTTTCCTCGAATTGGAAACCATCGGTGTAGTCATATATTTGCAATCTATCATGCCAAACCTACGCAATATATCCACAATGTACTTCTCTTGAGATATAAAAATTTCATCTTTTCTTTTCCAGATCTCAAGGCCAAGAAAGTAGTGCATTAGACCTAAGTCTTTCATCTCGAACTCTGAGGTGAGTTCCCTCTTGCACCAAGAAATCATATGTTCCTCTCCAGTGAGAAACATATCATAAACATACAAAACCAATATCAACGGTTGGTTCTTTACTACTTTGAAGTACAATTTTGGATCAGCGTCACTCTTACAGAAACCTAGTTTCTAAAGGTAGCTATCAATTCTGGAGTACCAATCCTTGGGGGCTTGCTTAAGCCCATATAGAGATTTCTTTAGCTTGAAAACATGGGACTCCTTTCCATGCACCACAAATCCTTCAGGATGCTAAATATAAACTTCTTCCTCAACCTCACCATTGAGAAAGGTTGTATTCACATCCATTTGGTGAAGTTTCAATCCTAGAACTGATGCAAGTGTAATCATTGTTCATATTATGGTGTACCTTGTAACAGGGGAAAAGGTCTCATCATAATCGATGCCTTCTTTCCGAGAGAAACCTATGGCAACGAATCTGGATTTTATACTTCTCAATGCTACCATCCGCAACATGCTTTATCTTGTAAATCCATCTAGAAGTCATAATGGACTTCCCATCAGTTTTGGGAACAACCTCCCAAACATCATTCTTCATTATAGAGTTGTACTCTTCTGTCATTGCAGTTTTCCAAAATTACTGCTTTTCATCTTCTTCATATGAGGATGGTTCTGAATCACTAATTTGACTCATCAATGCAACATACCCTGAATATCTGTCAGGTTTCTTGCCGTCTCTGGATGAGCCTGCTAGTGCTCCATATTTCTCTACATTTTGTAAGATTTCTCGGCACCAAGCAGATCTTATTTTAGCAGGAGGTTCATCAGGTGAACTCTCAACCAGTTCTACTGGTTCTTTAGGAGCTAGTGAATCTGAGGCATCTTCTGGTTTCTCCCTCTCTAACTCTGAAGGGGGAGAATCAAGCTCGAGATCCTCCATCTCTAAATCACATTGAATATCTTTTGATCTTTTGAAAGCAGCTTCCTCATGGAAGGTAACATCTCAGCTGACTTCAATGTGTCTCTCACTATCTACATATATTCGATATGCTTTGGATGACTTGATATAACCCACAAAGGTGCCTTTCTTTCCAGAAGGATCCATCTTTGTTCTCTTTTCTTTCGGTACATGAATGTATACTGGGCTCTCGAAGATCCTCAAGTGTGATGTGTATGGATTCTCACCGGTAAACACTTCTTTTGGTTTCTTTTCATCTAGAATGGAATGTGGGCTTATATTCTAGATTTACACAGCTGTACAGGTGGCTTTTTCCCATAATGAGGTAGACATATCTTGATCATGCATCATGGATTTTGCAGCCTCACATATGGTTCTATTCTTTTTTTTCGGTAACCCCATTTTGCTGAAGGTTGTATGGTACTGTTAACTGTCTACATATTCTCGCATCACTACACAGCTCATTAAATTCATGTGAATCAAATTCACCTCCATTACCAGACCTTAATGCACGGATGTGATTTTCTTTCTAATTTTCAACTAGGGCTTTAAACTCTTTATCTCTTAATGCATGGTCAATATGTGCTAACTTTAATTATCCATCACATTACATTATACTAAGAAGAATTATCGGATGTTGTGATCATATATATTATTCCGGACCAAATGATCATATGCTAAAGTAATTCACTTTAGAGGTGATCAATATCTAAAGGAGACTTAATAGCAATATGGTGATCATGGTTACTAATATATCACACAACATTAAATGCGTTTAACAAGTAAAGCATGACCTTTATATGGAATTTCCACCTCTATACGGGAGGTCCATCTCATGGATACCTTTATACGGAAGGTCCACATGATAATCATGACTTGATACACACAAGACCAGAGCCTTGTCCAACAAGAATTTACAACATCATTACTTTGATCAATTACCTCTATATGGGAGGAATAACCTTTACACGGAAGGAAATCAAAGTGCTCACCTCTATACGAGAGGATCAATCTTGACTACACAAGATTGGTTTGGAGAATGTCTCCTGATGCTGTATATTTAACACTCCCTCTCAGCGAGGGAGGCATCCTCTTCCATACCATGCTTGCCTCGGAAGTACCTGAACTTCATCACTGACAGAGGCTTTGTTAACACATATGGAATCTGCTCATCAGTAGAAATGTACTGAAGTTTCAATGTACCTTTCTGAACCATGTCTCGAATTAAGTGATACTTCATTTCAATGTGCTTTGAATTGTCATGAAACACTGGGTTTTCGGAAAGCTTGATGCAACTCTGATTGTCACACCTAATAATGGTAGGCTCTACATTTTCATCGAACAACCCTGCAAGTAGCTTTCTGAGCCACACTGCTTCTCGGTAGGCAACACTAGAAGCTATGTATTCTGCTTCAGTAGTGCTCTGGGCTACAGATCCCTGCTTCATATTGGACCAAGATATCATAGCTGATCCTAGGCTATAATAGTAGCCAGATGTGCTCTTACGATCCATAATGATTCCTCCCCAGTCTGAGTCTGTATAATCAAGTAACATGACTCCTCCACTGGAGGCATATCTGATTCCATATGAAATTGTACCTCGAAGGTACCTAAGCACATGTTTAGCAACTGTCCAGTGTCTGTGTCTCGGATCAGACATAAATTGACTCAGAATGTTCACATCATAACATATATCATGCCTCAAATGTATTAAGTACATTAGCGATCCTATAAGCTATCTATACAAAGTGGGATCTACTGGATCTGATCCAGAGCCTGACTCATGAAGTTTCCTCGAATTGGAAACCATCGGTGTAGTCATATATTTGCAATCTATCATGCCAAACCTACGCAATATATCCACAATGTACTTCTCTTGAGATATAAAAATTTCATCTTTTCTTTTCCAGATCTCAAGGCCAAGAAAGTAGTGCATTAGACCTAAGTCTTTCATCTCGAACTCTGAGGTGAGTTCCCTCTTGCACCAAGAAATCATATGTTCCTCTCCAGTGAGAAACATATCATAAACATACAAAACCAATATCAACGGTTGGTTCTTTACTACTTTGAAGTACAATTTTGGATCAGCTTCACTCTTACAGAAACCTAGTTTCTAAAGGTAGCTATCAATTCTGGAGTACCAATCCTTGGGGGCTTGCTTAAGCCCATATAGAGATTTCTTTAGCTTGCAAACATGGGACTCCTTTCCATGCACCACAAATCCTTCAGGATGCTAAATATAAACTTCTTCCTCAACCTCACCATTGAGAAAGGTTGTATTCACATCCATTTGGTGAAGTTTCAATCCTAGAACTGATGCAAGTGTAATCATTGTTCATATTATGGTGTACCTTGTAACAGGGGAAAAGGTCTCATCATAATCGATGCCTTCTTTCCGAGAGAAACCTATGGCAACGAATCTGGATTTTATACTTCTCAATGCTACCATCCGCAACATGCTTTATCTTGTAAATCCATCTAGAAGTCATAATGGACTTCCCATCAGTTTTGGGAACAACCTCCCAAACATCATTCTTCATTATAGAGTTGTACTCTTCGGTTATTGCAGTTTTCCAAAATTACTGCTTTTCATCTTCTTCATATGAGGATGGTTCTGAATCACTAATTTGACTCATCATTGCAACATACCCTGAATATCTATTAGGTTGCTTGCCCTCTCTAGATGAGCCTGCTGGTGCTCCATATTTCTCTGCATTTTGTAAGATTTCTCGGCACCAAGCAGATCTTATTTTAGCAGGAGGTTCTTCAGGTGAACTCTCAACCAGTTCTACTGGTTCTTTAGGAGCTAGTGAATCTGAGGCATCTTCTGGTTTCTCCCTCTCTAACTCTGAAGGGGGAGAATCAAGCTTGAGATCCTCCATCTCTAAATCACATTGAATCTCTTTTGCTCTTTTGAAAGCAGCTTCCTCATGGAAGGTAACATCTCAGCTGACTTCAATGTGTCTCTCACTATCTACATATATTCGATATGCTTTGGATGACTTGCTATAACCCACAAAGGTGCCTTTCTTTCCAGAAGGATCCATCTTTGTTCTCTTTTCTTTCGGTACATGAATGTATACTGGGCTCTCGAAGATCCTCAAGTGTGATGTGTATGGATTCTCACCTGTAAACACTTCTTTTGGTGTCTTTTCATCTAGAATGGAATGTGGGCTTATATTCTAGATTTACACAGCTGTACAGGTGGCTTTTTCCCATAATGAGGTAGACATATCTTGATCATGCATCATGGATTTTGCAGCCTCACATATGGTTCTATTCTTTTTTTTCGGCAACCCCATTTTGCTGAAGGTTGTATGGTACTGTTAACTGTCTACATATTCTCGCATCACTACACAGCTCATTAAATTCATGTGAATCAAATTCACCTCCATTATGAGACCTTAATGCACGAATGTGATTTTCTTTCTGATTTTCAACTAGGGCTTTAAACTCTTTATCTCTTAATACATGGTCAATATGTGCTAACTTTAATTATCCATCACATTACATTATACTAAGAAGAATTATCGGATGTTGTGATCATATATATTATTCCGGACCAAATGATCATATGCTAAAGTAATTCACTTTAGAGGTGATCAATATCTAAAGGAGACTTAATAGCAATATGGTGATCATGGTTACTAATATATCACACAACATTAAATGCGTTTAACAAGTAAAGCATGACCTTTATATGGAATTTCCACCTCTATACGGGAGGTCCATCTCATGGATACCTTTATACGGAAGGTCCACATGATAATCATGACTTGATACACACAAGACCGGAGCCTTGTCCAACAAGAATTTACAACATCATTACTTTGATCAATTACCTCTATATGGGAGGAATAACCTTTACACGGAAGGAAATCAAAGTGCTCACCTCTATACGAGAGGATCAATCTTGACTACACAAGATTGGTTTGGAGAATGTCTCCTGATGCTGTATATTTAACACTCCCTCTCAGCGAGGGAGGCATCCTCTTCCATACCATGCTTGCCTCGGAAGTACCTGAACTTCATCACTGATAGAGGCTTTGTTAACACATATGGAATCTGCTCATCAGTAGAAATGTACTGAAGTTTCAATGTACCTTTCTGAACCATGTCTCGAATTAAGTGATACTTCATTTCAATGTGCTTTGAATTGTCATGAAACACTGGGTTTTCGGAAAGCTTGATGCAACTCTGATTGTCACACCTAATAATGGTAGGATCAACATTTTCATCGAACAACCCTGCAAGTAGCTTTCTGAGCCACACTGCTTCTCGGTAGGCAACACTAGAAGCTATGTATTCTACTTCAGTAGTGCTCTGGGCTACAGATCCCTGCTTCATATTGGACCAAGATATCATAGCTGATCCTAGGCTATAATAGTAGCCAGATGTGCTCTTACGATCCATAATGATTCCTCCCCAGTCTGAGTCTGTATAATCAAGTAACATGACTCCTCCACTGGAGGCATATCTGATTCCATATGAAATTGTACCTCGAAGGTACCTAAGCACATGTTTAGCAACTGTCCAGTGTCTGTGTCTCGGATCAGACATAAATTGACTCAGAATGTTCACATCATAACATATATCATGCCTCAAATGTATTAAGTACATTAGCGATCCTATAAGCTATTTATACAAAGTGGGATCTACTGGATCTGATCTAGAGCCTGACTCATGAAGTTTCCTCGAATTGGAAACCATCGGTGTAGTCATATATTTGCAATCTATCATGCCAAACCTACGCAATATATCCACAATGTACTTCTCTTGAGATATAAAAATTTCATCTTTTCTTTTCCAGATCTCAAGGCCAAGAAAGTAGTGCATTAGACCTAAGTCTTTCATCTCGAACTCTGAGGTGAGTTCCCTCTTGCACCAAGAAATCATATGTTCCTCTCCAGTGAGAAACATATCATAAACATACAAAACCAATATCAACGGTTGGTTCTTTACTACTTTGAAGTACAATTTTGGATCAGCTTCACTCTTATAGAAACCTAGTTTCTAAAGGTAGCTATCAATTCTGGAGTACCAATCCTTGGGGGCTTGCTTAAGCCCATATAGAGATTTCTTTAGCTTGCAAACATGGGATTCCTTTCCATGCACCACAAATCCTTCAGGATGCTAAATATAAACTTCTTCCTCAACCTCACCATTGAGAAAGGTTGTATTCACATCCATTTGGTGAAGTTTCAATCCTAGAATTGATGCAAGTGTAATCATTGTTCATATTATGGTGTACCTTGTAACAGGGGAAAAGGTCTCATCATAATCGATGCCTTCTTTCCGAGAGAAACCTATGGCAACGAATCTGGATTTTATACTTCTCAATGCTACCATCCGCAACATGCTTTATCTTGTAAATCCATCTAGAAGTCATAATGGACTTCCCATCAGTTTTGGGAACAACCTCCCAAACATCATTCTTCATTATAGAGTTGTACTCTTTGGTTATTGCAGTTTTCCAAAATTACTGCTTTTCATCTTCTTCATATGAGGATGGTTCTGAATCACTAATTTGACTCATCATTGCAACATACCCTGAATATCTATTAGGTTGCTTGCCCTCTCTAGATGAGCCTGCTGGTGCTCCATATTTCTCTGCATTTTGTAATATTTCTCGGCACCAAGCAGATCTTATTTTAGCAGGAGGTTCTTCAGGTGAACTCTCAACCAGTTCTACTGGTTCTTTAGGAGCTAGTGAATCTGAGGCCTCTTCTGGTTTCTCCCTCTCTAACTCTGAAGGGGGAGAATCAAGCTTGAGATCCTCCATCTCTGAATCACATTGAATCTCTTTTGCTCTTTTGAAAGCAGCTTCCTCATGGAAGGTAACGTCTCAGCTGACTTCAATGTGTCTCTCACTATCTACATATATTCGATATGCTTTGGATGACTTGCTATAACCCACAAAGGTGCCTTTCTTTCCAAAAGGATCCATCTTTGTTCTCTTTTCTTTCGATACATGAATGTATACTGGGCTCTCGAAGATCCTCAAGTGTGATGTGTATGGATTCTCACCTGTAAACACTTCTTTTGGTGTCTTTTCATCTAGAATGGAATGTGGGCTTATATTCTAGATTTACACAGCTGTACGGGTGGCTTTTTCCCATAATGAGGTAGACATATCTTGATCATGCATCATGGATTTTGCAGCCTCACATATGGTTCTATTCTTTTTTTTCGGCAACCCCATTTTGCTGAAGGTTGTATGGTACTGTTAACTGTCTACATATTCTCGCATCACTACACAGCTCATTAAATTCATGTGAATCAAATTCACCTCCATTATGAGACCTTAATGCACGAATGTGATTTTCTTTCTGATTTTCAACTAGGGCTTTAAACTCTTTAAATTTGCTAAGAGTTTCACTTTTAGCCTTCATGAAATAAATCCATGACTTCCTAGAAAAATCATCTATGAACAGTACATAATATAAGAAGCCACTCACGGAGGGGGATGACATGGGACCACATACATCAGAATGTATTAAATATAAAATCTCTTTAGATCTATTTTAACTACTAGAAAATATTTTCTTAACATTCTTCCCAAGTGCACAACCTCGACATACACTATCATGCTCAAAATCAAATATGGGCATACCTTTCACCATATTTTGAAGTCATAGTATCGCTTTGTAGTGTAGGTGTCCAAGCCTTCGGTGCAATAGCTCACATGGACTGATAGTGTGGTGAATAATATCTTGAATGTACTTCCCAGGTACCTTGTAGAGCCCTCTCTCTTGAACTCCAATCACAACAACAGATTCTAGGATTTTGTTCTTTGGCCATAAAAGTGCTTTGTTATCCATGAAGATAAATAAGAAGCCTTTGTCTTCAAGAACAAAAAATGAGAGCAGGTTCTTCTTCAATCTTGGAACATATAGAATGTCCTCCACATGTAGAATATCACCGGTTCTCAGTTGGAATGAGGTGGATTCAACTCCTTGGATCGAATAAGTTGAGTTGTCCCCCAACTCTACCATGCATGTGAATTATTTCTCCTTTAGATCAGTGATGGTACTCTTGTAACCAGTCATATGTTTGGATGCACCACAGTCAGTCAACCATGTGTCTGCATTTGTGATGACGGATCCCGAAAGGGATGAGACAAGATAATAATCCCTTCTTGTCTCCTTTTCTTCGGATGCATTCTTTTGAGTGATTTAATCTTCTATGGCGGTAGAAGCATGAAACTTTCCTTTCCGCTTTGCTCTGAAATCTCTTGAGAAATGGCCTTTCTTGTTGCAATTGAAGCATCGAGATTTTGACTTGTCAAATCCTTTGTTGAACTCCTTCTTCTTTGAATGAGAGAAATTATTTTGGAAGAAGGGTTTCTTTCCTTTCTTCATTCTTTCCATGAGGGAAATATTTTCTTCTTTGATGCACATTGACTTGCGCTGGATTTGCCCCTCCTCTTGGAGGTAGTCATGACACAACCTTTCGAAGTTAGGTTGTACCTCTCGGCCATTTACTGCAGCCAAGAATGTCTCCCATGAGGATGGGATACCATCAATAGCGGTTTGGAGAAGATGATATTCATCCACCACTACTCCAATACTAGCAAGATGATCTCTTACCTGAGAGATATTAGAGAAGAAGGAGGCCACTGTCTCATCCGTCTCCATCTTTAATTTCTGAAGATTATTCTTCAATTCCCTCTTTTGACTCGAGGCCTTCTTCTCATATAGATTAGTCAATATATCATAACATTCTTTCACAGTCTTCAATGGTGTGATCACGGGAATCAAGTTATCTTTTACCGAATCATAGATTATCCATTTAGCCTTAGATTGATTATTCTTGAAGTGTATGCGCCCTGCATTAGATGTAGGCTCCTCCACTATAATGGATACATAGCCATCCAAGTCATGTTCCTCTAGGATGTTGAGAATCCTAGCCTTCCAAGTGTTGAAGTTTGAGGTTCCCTCAAGACCAGTGGTCAAATTTGAAGGGCTGGTGACAATTTTTTTTGGAAGGGCATGTAACTATCCAACCCTTCAAAGATGAAAAGTTATAAAAATAATTGCACTTCAATGGAAAAGTGTAACTTAAGTTAACCCTTCAATAAAAAAATGTGAAAATAAAATAATGTCCGTCCAAATGTTTATAATTTTAAAATCAAATAGCAAACACATCAAAACATTGTAATAGTCCTCTCAAATCCCACTAACAAAGTAATAAGAAAACATAGGCAAACATAATTTCCTTCCATTCGCTTGATATTCTTCAAAAATAGTTGGGATTACATCATTGAAAACACGAACTTAGCCTCCTTCCATTCGCTTGATATTCTTCAAAAATAGTTGGGATTACATCATTGAAAACGTGAACTTAGCCCAATGGAAGAGGCTTTCTAGCTTTCATTTGTTTCCATACATCATAAATGCCATTCCAATCTACCTCATTTAAAGCATGAGGTGCACTAAGAGAGAGAAACATTAGCATATCCAATGTCTCCAATGAAAGTCTTGATCTATCTTCATTTTTAATCCTGTTTAATTTTGAGAAGCCTCTTTCACACACTGCCGTACTTGCTGGAATAACAAGAATAGCTTGCCATAAGTGCATCAGATAGGGAAATCTTTCAAACCATTCAGGTTCATCTCCACATAGATCCCATGCTCCAAACATCTGCTTTTTGGGGTATGATTTATAAATAGTACAAATAAATTCATCCATTTCACCCAAACATTTAGCAGTATCTACAATAGGTGGCTCCCCAATACTAAAATTTTCACATAAACATTGCAACCATCTTTTTGTTTGAGAGTCTCTATCATTCACGTCTTCATAATAATGTCGAGGACTGAAGAACTTAGCAGCATTGAATATAGGTAAATCTGTGAATCTCCTATCTAGAGATTCAATCACCTTCATAACAAAACGTTTCCCCAAAATGATACAATCATCTAATGTCCCTGATTTTTGCATCTTTGGCAAACTTTCAAACCTCAATGGATGTAAATGCACCATACCTGTGCTATCTGCAAATTCAAGAGTTCCTCTTTGTGCTTTACTTAAAAAAGAGGATATGTTCACTGCTCCTGCCCCAAATATGCCTTCCAAAAACCGTTTGCGAAGCATGCTAATAGAAACATCTAGAGTAGTGCCAATAGAAGTAATATCAACATGATCCTCTTGGAACTTTTGATTCAACTTATTTAACTCAATGAGCACATCAGCAAGTAAATGGATGTAAAATTGTACTTGAAATATTGTTTCCAACTCATACATTTGTTTCTCCCCTAACTCCCAATCTTTTAGCAAAGCAGGCATGAGTTTAACAAGTCTTTCCATGACCTTACCTCTAGAGAGCCACCTGATTTGATGAATTTGTAAGACCTCTAATTTAGTGATTTGAAATGATTCCATTAGTTCTTTCAATTCTCCATGTCTTTTAGTAGATTTTCCAAGCCATGAATAAACTTTGTTTGCAAATTTGTCAATATATTGCAACTCTAGAAAATGAGATGAAGCATCATTTGCTGCTAATGCTTCTCTATGAGCAATGCAATGGACATCTAACAAATGAGGAGCATCTCGACGAAGCTTAGAAGATAAACCTTCATGAATACACCTCATGGACGATGCCCCATCAGATCCAAAGCCAACTAACTTCATCAAAGATAGATCCATCTCTACTAAAAAAGACCTCACTGCATCATACATATATTGAGCCGTTCCATCCTTTATTTGAAGCAAGCATACAAATTTTGTTACACATTTACCTCTTCCTTCATTTGTCAGATATGTAATATAAACAATCAAATGGTGTGCCATTGTTCTATCAGTGCTTTCATCAACTAAAATTGAGTAGAAGGGACTTCGTAAAATCTCATCTTTTAACTTTTTCCAATATACCTCTTTAGCAGCTTCAAGAAACTCTTTTCCAGATGTTGTATTTGTGTATGTAGAATATTCATCTGTTAAAGGCATGTGTGGAGTACATTTGTACCTATTCAAGTCACAAATTGACTTGTACATTTCTAAAGGTAAATCATGTATGGCAACAAAATACATGTTTTCAATCACTGATATAATTCTCTCCTTCTCAACATCTACCATTAGTTCTACATGTTTGGTAATTGGAAGATTATTTCGTTTGGTTTCTCCCTCCAAAAGCTGTAAATAAAATTTATGTGCTTCTGATTCTGCATGGCCATTTAAACCACTAACTTGAAGAGTGGTACTTCCCCTTTAGCAAATGGAGTGTCTCTCTTAAATTTAACACACCAAGAACATTTTATCCTTTCATTACCATTACAATCTTTTACAACATAAGCCCATGGAAATATTGTTTTCCATTTAGATTTAAATGTTCTTTTGCGTTTCTTTGATGATTGTTCCCCTTCAACAATTTCTACACTATCAGATTCATCATCTTCATGAGTATCAACTTCATTTCTGAAATTACATGGTTGATTACAACGTTGCGGGATTCCAAATGCATCAACAATTGACAATTGTTTTTTATCTTTCTTGGGGCGACCAATTGGAGACATTTTTCAAGCTTTGCACCTATTTAATCAATACAAACAATAAAATAAGTAAATACATCATTATAAATTAACAATATATTTAATCTTAAAATGCATATAAAAAATAAATTCATATTAAAATGAAAGAAATTGAAAAGAATTATTATTCTTTTCAATTTAAGCATATATGAAACATTAAACTATGAATACATTCATAAATAAGACAAATTATTTCTATTTAATTGACTAAACTATTTTTTTTGTGTCAATTATTGAAATTTAACTAATTAAATTTCCATTTTACTATTAATTATTTGAATAATTAAAATAAATTTTCACTATTAATTATTTGTTACTTTATAAATTGATTTTTCACATGAAGCATACACAGATACCACATATTGTTTATTTATTTATTTTGGAAACAAATATAGAATATGAATGTGGATGTCTATGCATGCTATTTACTATATAGATAATAAAATTGATATTTTCAAACATTAAAAGAAAAAATGCTTCTAATTGTTTAATTAATTATTAAGAAAAAGCATATCACCAACAAATGTTTTAATAAAAACATAGACACACAAACATAAATAAATATAATAATACACAAGCCTTCAAATATTTTGACGAGTTACAAAATTACATGCACATCTAAAATTGAAACCCATGCATTGAACAATCTGATTCACTTCGTATAATCAATGATATACCAATTACCATGATCATATCGAAATAGATTTTAAACTTAATCATATCCATTGTTAAAACTTAAAAATGCTCATCCTGGCGTGTGTTTAAATAAAAAAAATATTTGTGTTGCATGCCATTTCTATATAATTATTATAATTCGATGATAAAATCATTCTCCATACCATGTGTTTATTGTATTTCCACAAAACACAGAAGGCTTTGGAACCGGATATTGCTTACTTACAATCACACTAACACTTTGAACATTGTGTGTTAGGATAAAAAAACAATCCAAATTTAAGTTCATGTCCACATATGTAAAAAAAAAAAATTCAATGGAAGTAATAGTTGTAAGCATGCTATAAACAAATTACAACCCAAGCATTGCATTTAGCATCGATGTCCCAAATCTAAGCCTATATATACTTACCTATGTAGCTTTATTCAAATTAGATGGTTATAGATAAATAACCAAACAATTAATACGTCATTAAAATAATTTTCGTTAACCTTTACTTAGATTAGTTTTGATTTATTTTCAAACTAGGACAATTTTAAACAAACAATATTTAGGACCAACCAAACATCAAGAAATCCATTCTCTATGTAATGAATGTCGACTCCTTTCACGTTATCTGCAAAGATTTTCTCTCTTTTGCTTAGCGATAATAACCTTCTCCCAAGAATCGAAATGTTAACATATATCTAAGAAAAACATTATATTCACCTTGTTATTATAACATAATTAAATGAATGATCTTGGTCATCTTAAATTTGATTTGAAAATTCACCTTGTTATAACTTAAATAAATGAATGACCTTGGTCACAAATTTGAATATTCAACTTTAATAATATGAGACTATTAGCTCTCGAGGAAGATTTAATGAGCTGTCGAGGAGGATTTAATTTTTGTCTGAACTTGATTTGGCTACAATATGAACATTCAACTTATTATAAGAGAAGAACATTCCTTTGTGTGACGTTGGTGAGTCATTTCCAACCATGTTCTAACAACAAAGAGAGTAATTGATCCTTCACTGAAGAAAAAGATGAGAGATCCTGCTATACCTCTAACTACCCCTAAACTATAGAGTATTCCTTAATGCCATTAAAATTTATAGGTTAGTTCTTTCCATTTTCATCTTTTTAATTTACCATACTTACCTTAACATATTTAAGAAAATAATAATAAATTAATATTATGTTAATTGAGTTTCTGTTCATCTACTTAATCTAGAAACCTAACAAACCAATTAAAAGTATTTCAGCCTGACAACAACAATCATTAAGAAATAAAAACATTTCAACAGGACTCAGCAATTCGGCTGTCAAGTAAATCTTAGTTCTGTTCATAGACAATCCAGAATATTATGTAACCTGAAAATTATTTCATCCTGACAATCATTAAGGAATAAAAACATTTCAACAAATAAAAACATTTCAACAGGATTCAGCGATTCATCTGTCAACTGTCAAGGAGTCAATTAAGAAATAACATAGCATTAAAATAATGATAACATAAAAAAAATTACCTTAACCAACTGAAGAAGTCTGCAGACTGCAACGCTTGGACTCTGGAGATGGTATGAGAGTCTGAGACTGAGATGAAGTCTGCAGACTGGAGCACTAAGTTACAAACGGGCTCAGACATAGAACTGGTTTGGACTTGGAGACTGTATGAGACTGACTGGTAAGTAGGAGATATGTTTAAATAGATTTTCAAGAGAGCGCTCAACCCTGGCAGGAAATCGAAAATTAATTTGCGGTAGTTGATAAAAAAATTCAAATTAATTAAGGCAGGTGCACAGTGGCAGTGAAGTTATAGCCTGGTGCTTATTGCTTAATCGTTGATACTAAGCCATCAACCAAATAACTGACCGTAGCATGTAGGGGTACTGTCAAGCTCCAGCATATTGCTTAATCGCTGATATTGAGCCATCAGCCAAATAACTAACCGTAGCATGTAGGGGTATTGTCAAGCTACAGCATATTGCTTAATCACTGATACTGAGCAATCATCCAAATAACTGACCGTAGCATGTAGGGGTACTGTCAAGCTCCAGTAAAGCTGTCCGACTTTGCAACATGAATAAAGTGTCAATTGTTAAGTGGTTAGTGGTTACCAACTTACCTTAGACCTACAGGCTAGCGCTACATTAGTATCAGATTGAACTGAATAGGAGACTGAGACACGGTAAGAAGTTCAGAACTTTAAATTTAACATGTACCTGTATATCCCGTTAGTGGTCACAACGATTTGATGATTCGGCAATCGACGACCTAGTGCTGCATCTAGGCACTTGAAACTATCTTCTGACACTTAACTGTGGCAACAAGATTACCCAAGCCTGTGTTGGCGCACTCTCGGTGGAACTCTTGGTTTTGCTTTGGGAACTCTTTTTGTCGGGCACACTCCCCAGTCCCCACCAAAGTGCATTGTTGATTCTACTTTCGGCAGTCTACTCGAATTCTCAAACAATCTCCCAAGATTCCACCTGTTACGCTGCTGCAGATGCTCCCGGTAGTATACTTCACAACTTTGTTGCCTGTATATCCCATCAGTGGTCACAACGATTTGATGATTCGACAATCGGCGACCTGGTGGGGAGTGAATCAGTGATGTGACCTGAGCCTGCAGCCTGCAGGTGCAATTTGCTGCAAATCAATCGATAGTCATGACGGGCAATGAAAAGAGCTGCCCTTCCTTTGAAAAATCGAAGTTTAGTTAGCCCTTCATACGGGACAGGTAAATTCAAAAATCAAAATTTTTTTTTACGAGTATTTTTTTTTAACACTTCAGGGATGGGCTAAAGGGCTTTGGAAGGGCTCGGACGAGTTCAAATTTGACCGCTGCTCAAGACGGTCTTCTGGTTGTACAGAGACTAATGCCATAGTATTCAAATCTTATGCTCAACTTCTCAGGATCAACATAAGCTCTAGTTGGCATGGAAAATTAAGCTCCTTCACTCCCTAAGCTCTGATACCACGTTGAAATTTGGTTAAGCTTTGATCTTTACTTCTTTTAGATGCAGAGACTTGAAGCAATGAGACAATTCAATCCATGAAATTCATACAACCATAACACAAGATATACCCTGGGGAAAATCCTCAAAATTATGAGAACAAAAACCCCATCAATTCTTCTTAGTATAATATAATGGATAGCAGAGAATGATTTATTTTACAACATAGCAGTTGATTTCAGAAGATAAGAGATCACCAAACTTCTTGGTGAAGATATAGAAGCAATAGAGAAGAGAGATTAATCGGATGTGTTCCCAACACAACAATAACAAGCATGAACAATACCCTGCACAAAGAGAAGCTCATTTCTTTCAATGGAGAAGAGAATTCGCTTCACACCGGATTCAACAATCCTGTATATCATATTTATACATTCTTCTCTTCTATTTTTAACTTCTAACTTCGGGATAAGCTCGCCCTCTAACTGGATGTATTAATCTTGCATGGAGTGGTGTGCCCCACTTCTCATGCAGTGATTCATCTCACTGAGTTGTCACTTAGGATGACCTCGCCTCTTAACTGAACGCATGCCCACTTAGTTAGGTGGTTAACTTAAGTGTCAACATGCAAGTGTCACAACTCATGTGTTATCTTTTAGTTTAACATAAGTGTCGTCATGCAATAACACTTAGTTAACTAGATATTCTTTGTTGTCACTTAGTTAACTCTTTTTAACTGAAGTGTCATCTTTTAGTTTAACTAAGGTGTAAATACTTTAGTTAAATAGTCCATTTTATTTAACACTTAGTTAACTGAAATCATGCTGATTGATTTACTTGAAGTGACCATTGTGAGTTCTTTAGTTAACTGAGACATATATTTAACTTATGCTTTAACTGAAGTATTGATACTTAACTGAAGCTTTAATAATTTGAGTTCTCTTTAATTAGCTGAAGTGTTTGCATGGGAAATTTCAAATTCTCTTGATCTCTATGCTTTATCTTTTATTTATTTATCTCTTACTGCATGGTCAATATGTGCTAACTTTAATTATCCATCACATTACATTATACTAAGAAGAATTATCGGATGCTATGATCATATTCTGTTATTCCAGACCAAATGATCATATGCTAAAGTAATTCACTTTAGAGGTGATCAATATCTAAAGGAGACTTAAAAGCAATATGGTGATCATGGTTAATAATATATCACACAACATTAAATGCTTTTAACAAGTAAAGCATGACCTTTATACGGAAGGTCCACTTCTATATGGGAGGTCCATCTCATGGATACATTTATACGGAAGGTCCACATGATAATCATGACTTGATACACACAAGTCCGTAGCCTTGCCCAACAAGACTTTACAACATCATTACTTTGATCAATTACCTCTATACAAGAGGAATAACCTTTACACAGAAGGCAATCAAAGTGCTCACCTCTATACGGGAGGATCAATCTTGGATACACAAGATTGGTTTTGGAGAATGTCTCATGATGTTGTATATTTAACAGTAAACAGTGTTAGGGTGCTATGACTATAGGTTAATGCCTTAGAGCAGATGAGTCATCATCGATGAGACACAACCCGCCTGCGATAAGTCAATGGGGACCTTCCACACAAGAATGAGTATGAACATTGATTTCAATGATACATGATGAGAACCGACCAACACCAAGGAATGGTTGACACATGAGGTCAAGTCAACTGCAGAATGGCCAACACAAGCTATATCCTTGAATAGTGAGAATGACACATTGGTGACTTGAGAAGCTTTGGACACAAAGGGACCAACGATACAAATCCACAATGCATGAGACATTGATAGATTCTCCTTATGATAGGAAGAGTAACCAATTAGAGGAGTAACAACTCTTAGATTAAAGGTTTAAATCCTAAGGCCAAAAACTAGAACCCAACTTGCTGAGAGACTCAAGATTGTTGCTTTGCTAAAGGATGACTTTGACTTGCTACCACTATAATGATAGACATTTGAGATCTTTCCCTCCCCTCTTTTTTTTTGGAATATTTGATTTTTTGTGTCTTTTTCATATTATAAATCCTAAAATAAAATAAAATAATGATATGATACATTGGAGGAGATGAGCATCGCATGGTTGTGCAACTACATTCCAAGCGCACAGAGCATACCTATGCAAAAACCAAAAAAACAAGATATGCAGGACGTGGATTCTCTTGAAGGATGTCTTCTCCGGTCAAGGTAGCAAGATGTGACTAGAATATATAGAAAAGGTGAGCAATATGTGACTGGAATAGTATGCAAATGAGAATGCATTGGTGGTAAGTGACTAAAGGAAAACTGTAGCGGGCATTAGACTCAGAAGTGCAAGCAGTTGTAATGCAAAAAGTTTGGGAGTCCCCTGGGTAAATGGCCATAATAAGAGTTAGAGAGGGCCATGAGGCTTCATATCGATGACATGGAAGGGATAATTAGAGACTCTTGAGCCTAACAAAAACTTTGACATGGGAACCATCAAACAATAGGGTTCTAACTATGGTACCCATGAGTTTGTAAGCTCTAACATGGAAAAATATGACTTCTCTAAGAATAGAGGGATAATGTCATAGTTCCATGTGTTGTGATCCTAAGGTATGAACAAAATGGCAAGGTTAGTGCAAATCATGCATTTATGGCGATGACCTATCCTATATGCTAGTTTAGGTACACAAACATCTTAGGCAGACCATTGATTGCAAAATTGAACCTCCATCCTTATTTCCTATCGAATTTACTCAAAACACTAAGCAATATGGCATTAGTAATGATTGACAATTGTCAAACTTGGGTTAAAATTTGTCTAAAATTAGTTAAGAATTTTGATATAAATAAATTTATTCTTACCATCATTTACCTTTTGGAGTTGTTATTCCTTAATTATTCAATTACTATCTTTTGGAGGCATTGGATCAACGATCAAGCTTCTGTCATTTAAGGTATCTTCATATCTCTAACCTTTAATTTTGTAGAAAATAGCTATTGTATGGGTAGAGCATGAGCATGATGACCTTCAACGTGATGCTCTAGGATATCCTTTGACTCTCAATGCCCTTCGTCAGTGTGGATTACTCAATTTTTTCTAAGTTTTGAATATGAGGTCCTAGAAGGGCTTACTTCAAAGACCCATTCACTACTGGGATCCAGATCACGTTGCTTTCATCATTAAAGGGGAAGTATTAGATCTCACCATGGATGATATATATTTTCTTACTGGGATCTCAAGAAGAGGAGATTCAGTGAACCTTAAAGGTTCGATATGAGAGAAATATGCCCTATCAGTTCAAGAATATCTCAATGCTTATTGTGAAGCAGAAACACAATGATTTAGGTACTTCATTTCCCATAGAAAGCTTTTCAAGCTTCCCTTTAAAAGTAATATTGACCATGATTACCAGAGTGGCGAGTTCTGTAGTGATGCATTTAGCTTCGGGGAACTTTATGCAGATTGGAGTAGAGTGCTTGAGACTCACACTATTTGACCGATACACCTGTATGTTGGCTGATATGAAGAGTCAACTTACCAATTGCAGGACTGTAAATATTTTTTTTTTGTCTATAGAAACATTCTAGTATCATTTTTCTTTGCGATACTTTTGGAACTGAGCCCACAAGTTTCAGTACCCTCCTTTGATCCTCGAGATCCAAGATGACCCAATGGACAATTTTATTATGCAATGGTAAGGCAGAGGATATGTTACTACCCCTTTTGGGAGTGATTTCCTTGGATGGTGGCATAGACAAATCCCAACCATCTAGGAGTTCTCTTATGTAGGGATGGATTTTAGGGGAGATCCATATCTACTGCTCCCTCCTATCTCTTCATGGGATAGATTTGGTGAGTACCGGTTTTTGTTATATTTCATTTTTTTGTATTTTTGAAATATTTAACAAAAATAAATAGGATAATATTTTTTCCTATGATCCCACTAATATACCATGATACAAACGTTGGATTAGAGAACCTTGTTGTCCATCCATACTTGTGTCAACAAGATCCTAGGGCAAGGGACGGACCAAAATTTACTCTAACTTGTGTTGAAGAAAGAATTCAAGGAATTACCCAAGGTATCCCTATTAGCCAGATTGACCACCTGACATAAGCTATGCAATGACAAGTGGTAGGAGTTCTTGCTCGATGGATGGAACTAATCAGGTGAGTGACTACATGTGTCGTGTGTTACAAGGACGAAACAGAGTGGGAGGATTTATTTCGGCCTTTTCTCTGTACTTGTCCAATATATATGCATCATTGAGGACCAGAGGTCCCTATTTTACGTGATGACTCATACTTTTTGTACTTAATGACACTAATTTTATGTTTATGACAACCTTTTTTATTGGCATTTTTAAAATGTGTACATGTTCTTTGTGTTTTTTTTCAATTATGTGTCAAATGTCTATCCAATACATAGTTAGCTAATGTATCATAAATCAAATTTAATCTTCTTGGCACATGAACATAATAATGTAATAAATTCAAAGTAGCGTAATAAAGTAGGACGACAAACAGAATAGGCACCATTTAATTATGACACAACTAGTTGTGAATCAAGGAGGATAGTTAACCGTTGGATGTCAAGTGAAATTGCCTCCAATATTAGTGACTCAACCACAACACTATGTTCAACAATATTGTTAGTCACCAGACCTAGAGACACTCCACCAGAACTCACAAGATGGCATGTGGGATTGTAGATTACCCAAGCTGTGAACGATAAGTTCCAATTCTGAAGACAGGATCCATCCGCATATCCCATAGACATAGGTGCATTAGATGACATTTATCAATAAAAATAAACAGCACGATGAGCGATGACCAATAGTAATCAATAGCATAAAAGTAGAAAGTAACCTAAGTTACCTACTATACATATAATACAAAAGGGTTTTTCCCAGATTTAGAGGTCTAGATATACTACCTCTTTAAATAGAGCCCATTTCTAGGCCCTAGAATGTTCTCCTCAAAATATTCTAGCTCATAAGCTCCCTTATGTAATATTTGCTTTATGATATAAGGACCAAGTCATATTGTCTTGAATTTACCAGTCCCTAAACCATAAAGTTGTTTGTCATAGACAAGCACCATGTATCCTTGAGAGTAGACAAGGGGATGGATAGATTTATCATACTGAACCTTCACACATTTCTTGTGTGATTCATTAGCAATAGTTGCATCCCTTCTATGCTCATCTAACTATTCCAAGTATACTAAACGTTCTTCCAATTGGGTAGTATCTGGTAAGAGCTCTATGGTTAGCTTCAAAGATGAGATTTCACACTCGATAGGTAGCACAGGCTTTACTCCATGTACGAGTTGGAAAGGAGTAAATCGTGTCATAGTCTTAATGGAGGGTTGATATGTCCACAGAGCTGAGTAGAGCATTATATGCCAATTATTCCTATTTCTACTCATTGTTCTTTAAAGCACGGTCTTCAAGGACTTATTGACTACCTATACTTGACTATTAGCTTGAGGGAAAAAAGGTGAGAAGAAATCTTGCCAGAAATCAAGTTAATTCTCATCCAAGTCTGTCATCATTTTCTTAGAAAAGTGATTGTCATTATCTGTGACAATCTCCTTGGATATACCGAAACAAGCTATGATCTAATTGAATACGAAGCATGCTACAATTTCACCGTCACATTTGAAGCTAGGCATGGCTTCAACCCACTTAGTAAAGTAGTCCTTAACCACAATAATGTATTTATGGCCACTTGCCAATGTTGGATTACGAGTTGTAAAATCAACCCGTCATTTTACAAGAATTATCAAACTATGCAACATTGTTTAGTCTATGACACGAGTCTACTTCTTTCTTCAATTTATTTACATTATTTGGTCGCACTATTGGTGTGAGGCATTTGTTTCACTTGGTTTTTCACTGAAGTTTAAAATGAATATATGGATATATACAATTTTATTTAATTCTTATTTTTTTTGTTCTTATTAGCATTGCATTATTGTTCACACTACTCGCCGTAGGAAATATGGATTTTTTGGATTTGTTATTTGACTTAATTACTTTCTTGAAATTAATAAAAAATTAGTTAAAGTATTGAAAAACATATCAATTTTATGTTTTCTCCTGATAGTTTAAAAAGTAAAAAATATTATTTTTTAAGTATTTTTGTGTGAAACATTTAAAATTTCAATAATTTTAAAAAGTCAAAAGCTTTTAAAATATGATAAATCATGTCATATTCTAAAGTTCTAGACTATTGGACATGTTAAAAATATAGGGAAGTTGAGAAACATAGAGTTAAAAAATAATAAAAGAAACAAGAAAGATACAGTTTAAAAAGTAAAAAATATTTTTTTTTAAGTATTTGTTGTGTGAAACATTTAAAATTTCAATAATAATTTTAAAAGGCCAAAAGTTTTTAAAATATGATAAATCATGTTATTTTCTAAAGTTCTGGAATATTAGACATGTTAAAAATATAGGGAAATTGAGAAATATAGAGTAAAAAAAAACAAGAAATGAGAAAAAAATGTTATAAGGAGAAAATTTAATGAGTTCTAATAAAAATTTATATTCAAAGAAATATAATTTGATAAAGAAAAAAGAAAATAATAATAAGAAAAAAAAACTAACTTCTTATTATTATACTTGCCGAAGACAGTTATATAGCAATCGGTTAGGTTTCAATTTATTTTTTATTCATAAAAAATTTTTCATTAGTTTTTTAATAGTTTCCATAAATTTGTAAATTAAATTAAATATTTAAAAATAAAAATAAAAAATTTTAAAAATTTTAAAATATCATAGTACTAATTTTTTTTTTTTATTGGACAAAACCTATATTACTAATTTTTAATTGGACAAAACTTATAACAAAACTAATTTGCCCTCATGCAAGGTTTATTTATCAAAATTTAAAAATATATTAAAAATTTAAAAATAGATATTATTCTAGTAATGCCACTTATGCTGAAAATCATTATTAATTAAATGCCCGTATCTAACCAGATTTCTTTTTCTATGTAAGTACTGAATAGTATTGATTGCAAGTAAATTCAACTTCAAACTATTTAAGTATTCGAATCTCCTATATATGTGTATATAATGATATTATATATATATATATATTGTTACACGAATTTGCGGTTATACGGCTATTACTGCGTACGACCATCATTAATAATGGATTTCCTTCATAGGATATGGGGTTTAGTGTCTGCTATCGTGTCTTTGATTCTGCTCTCAGTATTGTGTGATTTAGCCCTCGGTCCATGCACTTAAGGATTTAGCATACACTATAAAATATTTGTATATACTCACAAGGCTTAGGCTTTATTTTATGATTAACACTAAGTGAAAGTGTCAGGCCTATGACTACATGCATGTATGCTAGGGTGCCACCTCATGGGAATTTGTATATAATGATGATGTGAAAAGGAGAACACATTTCGCTTCTCTTATGTACAAACTATGGTATTTTATGGCAATTTTTTTAGTTTTGAATTAACATGACAATTTTTTGGGGGGTTTATAAGAGATTTAATACTTTGTATTAAATATACCTATCTTGAAAATTTAAGAAGTGAGAGGTAATAATTATGTGTATTAGAATTGTTTTATTTATTTATTTAAAAGTAATCGTTCTTAATAATTTTTTATTTTTTATTTTTTAACTTTGATTTCATTAAAATTAATGTTTTATTTTATTTTTAATTTAATATTTAATTTCTTTTAAAAAATTTAAAAAATCTTACATATTAAATCATAATAATTTTTTTTTTTAATTAAACTATATAATTATAATAAAATAAAAATAAAATATAGAAAATAAATTTAAATTTATTTACTATAATATAAAAAATATAATTTTAACATTTTACTTTATTTAAAAAAAAAAAAAAAATCTAGTTTATAATTTTTTTTTCTAAATTTTTTAAATAATATGACTTTTCTAATGAAATATTTTATATATGCTATTTTTATTAAAAATGTGAATTTTGGTTTGGAAAGTTTTTTTTTAAATATTTGAATAATATGATTTCTTAAATTAAATATAAATAATGTAATGTTGAAAATATTGTTTAATATGAATTTTTAAATCAACAAGAGCCACGAGGTAGCAATGTCCCCGACATTGCCACTTATTATTGCGAGAGAAAGGATGTTCTAGGAAGAATGACAAGAAGCTACTAACTAATAGAGGAGTTTGTTACGGATTGGACACTTAAGAATGAAGAATGAGCCAAGTTAACAACTGTGATGATTAATTTTTTCTTTTAAATTAATGTACGAAAAGCTTGGTGTTAGAATTATAGCAAATGTGAAAATATAACAGAATGTAGTCTTAGTCCTTATAAACCGATTTCTTGATTGCGCGAAGATGGGCCTTGAGAGATGTTTATATATAAGAGTCAAAGAAACACTAATCCTCAACTTGAAAGGAGTGCTTAGAGCGATATTAATATGCTTGTTGCTTCATTATGTTTTGAGCCATAATCAAATTGTCTTGTAGGATTGCTTCATTCTATTCTTGAGCCATAATTGATGGAGATGGGCCTTGCGATATGTTTGTTTACATGGTTGGAGTCAAAGAAACACTGATCCCCAACTTCAAAGGAGCGCTCAGAGTGATGTTGATATGCTTGTTGCTTGATTATGTTTTGAGCCATAATCAATCTGTCTTTAAGGATGCGAAGAATGTTAGCTCTAGTGTGGAGTGTGTCTTCCACTGCCTGAACCCAAGAGGTACTTGGTAGATAGGAAATTGGTGATCATAACTTTTGGTCGTACATTGCTTCATATGGTGTCATCTTGGTGGAATCATGATAACTGGTATTATGCCACCATTCATCCTGAGGGGGCTAGTGGGCCCATTGGTGTGGCTTGCTTGACGCAAAGCATCGCAAGTAGGTTTCCAAGCACTTATTCACTGCTTCTATCTGACCAATCGTTTGAGGGTGATATGTTGTGTTGAGAGAGTCAATTGAGTGCTATTGGTTTTGTTATCACACAACTTGTAGTTGCCCCTAAAAGATGATCCTATCAAGGATGGTAGATGGAAAGGAAACTAAAGAGGTGACTTAAGAGGGCCTCAATCCCCGGATAGATTGGTTTTCACTCCAATCGAGACACTCTTCACCCTGATCTATCTCGACGGGAGAGATCTAAATCCAATCACCAAATCAAACTAATTATGTAATAGAATACGTAAGGTGATGGATGCATGGAACCCTAGATATAAGGATGAAGTCACTTAATTGGTTATGTTTGGGTTGGGAGGCTTAGGATAGATGAGATGTCAACCCAATGTATTTGGTTACAGTGATTTAAAGGTCTAGATAATAGATCTAGGATCAAGGTGCCAGTATAAATGATAAAATCTAACTGCCTTGGGAAATGTGACCAAGGTAGAAGAACTGGATGAGGTTAGGAATTTATAGCACCAGACTTGATGATAGATATGATAATATTGACACACACAAGCCCAAAACTAGATCTTGAAGCAACCAAAAGACAATAATCCAAGGAGGGCGAATAGCATGAAAGATCAATGCCTAGGGAAATGGGCAGATGGATAGAAGTTAGGTACAATGCAAATGTGTTACTCATCACTATGTTTAATTCATTGAAAATGTTATTTCTTCAAGGAATTGAGAGGTCAACTATAATTCATTTGTGCAATGTTTTAGTTTGAACTTGTCACCATTGTAATTTCTAGTTTTATTGGAACTAGTTATTAATCAAATCCTTGAGTTTCTATTACCATGAGTGTTTTGTCCATTTGTGAAACTTGTCTTTGCATTAATGATATGATTATTGTGTTTGTTATTGATATATAATGGGTAAAATAACATTTATCTATGTGAAAGAAACATAATCAATATATATAAATAATTTTTTTTGCATTTCAACAAAAATTTTAACAATAAACGTGATATAAAATTTGTTATCCAACTTTCTTCATAGTGAAGTCATCCCTTGCAAATAATAACCATACAATAACCATACGTGATATTGTATTAGCATGACACCACTCTTCGAATGAAAATAAAAACAAAAAACCATTAATTTAGTATAGAATTCATTATCCAACTTTTTGACACTGAAACCAATACTTAAAAGTAGTTAGATTGAATCATTAAGAAATATTTTAATAAAAATATAAATTTATTACTTAATTATAAATGAATAAAAATGTTGTTATAACTTTTATTAGAAAGAATTATGTAAATATAAACATTTATATAATTTTCATTTATACTTTTTAACAAGGATTATATGTACCTTGCAATCTGAATACCAGAACACTTGGCAGAAGAAACGAAGTTTGGGTTACGATGCACAGTACATAGCCTAAATGCTACCGCCATGGTGTAAATACAAATGACATCACCCATTGGACATGCACCAGCTGGCACCCCAAGTATCTATCAAATCAACAACGTCTGGTACCAAACTATATAGAAATCTTATGAAAACCAACAAAAAATTTGCACACATGTATGGAGAGATTAATCCAACCAAGCCATCCTTATATGATCCTTCGGGGCATAATAAAACATTGCGCACAGACGTCGAACGACGGGAGGACGGGACTGCACATAGACGCCGGACGACAGGACGGGGACACGCGGCAGGGGAAACCCACGCACCAAATTACGAGGATAATATTATAACCAAAACATTGTAAACTTGTGTAATTATGATAATTTTTATGTCCCGGCGACAACTAATAAGCACATAATAACTTGGATGACGCACACCTCGCCGTGGAAACAGGAAGCGACCACCGAGGCTGACGTTATTAGCGCTCATCTAATGAAACGTTAACAAATTAGTCCTGTTTAAAAAATTTATAAAAATAATTTTTTCCCAATTATTTACAAATAACCCAAAACCATAGTATGGAGAAATTTTTTTTCTAGCCCTAGGTGCAAATAATAAGATCTGCGTGAAATATATAATATCCCCTTCGGGGACATAATAATATTGTTTGCTACTATTTTTATTTATTATTATTAATGATTAGAAATTGAAATCTTCCATTGTTTTTTGTTAATTCAACTGTTCTTGTTTTGTGTAGACAAAACATTTAATCAGTTTTGAACAGTGAGATATATTTTGCAATGTATATTTCATTAAATATTATAATTTCAATGTTTTTTTTTTAACATATTATAATTTTGAATTTTTAAATTTGTTATTAATATTTTTATTATTACTCTTTTCAAGTTTACATTTTTTTATAACAAAATAATTATATTGTTTTTAAAAAAAGAACTTTATGTTTTTAACAATAAATTATTTTTTATTATATTTAAATAATAAATTTTGATTTAATATTCTTCATTTCTTATAATTTTTTTTTTATTTTTTTATTATCTATATTCTGTTATATTTTTTATTTCTTATAAGATTATTTTCATTTTCATTTTACTTTTTTATTATATATATTTTGTTTTTTATTTTTTTATTATCTATATTTTGTTTTATTTTTTATTATCTTATGTTTTTTTATTTATTATACAAATATTTTCATTTTTTAATTTTTTTATTATATATATTTTGTTTAAATTTAAAGTATAGAAAAAATTAAATAAATTAAATTTATTTTTTTAATTATTATTATGATTTTATAATTTTTTATTTATACGTTAATTTAATTGAAATTAGTATTTTATTATTATTATTTTATTTTATTTTTAAAACAAATTATTAACTTTCCACTTTTATTTTCATTTCTAATTTCTATACTAAAATTTTAAATAAATATACATACTAAATTATTAATATTTCTTAATATTACAATATGAGCTAATCTTTTTTAAAATTTCCATTTAAATATTTTTAAGAGGTAGGTATAGGCAGCTTTACTGCTAATTTGACTTTTGAATTATGAATAACTAATATATTACAACATTTCTAAAAGGCAGGTATAAGCACCTTTGGTGCTAATTCCACTTGTTATTTTCTACATCCTATTTCACCTTTACTTTAACTTTTTTTATATATAGTTTTTAGTTTCTTTACTCCTAAACTAAATAAATGTGTCCTCCTCATCCTTTATTATAATTGCTTTGAGTTTAAGAATTGAATCCATTCTTGTGGATTCAATTTTTCTTGATGGATTTGATTCCTGTGGGTTGGTGGATGTGGCACCTTGTGTTCTTTCCCCTACATGGGCTAATGGGAGATGTGGGTCTGCGGGCGTGGCTAAGCGTCTAGAGCGTTTCTACATGTCTGACTCTCTTTGTGATGCTTTTGGTAGATTTAGCTCTTGGTCATACTCCATTGGTTTCTCGGACCATAGAGCAATTGTTCTTCAGGTGGAAGTTGACAAAGCTTTTGTTCCATATCCTTTTAAAATCCGGCGTGGTTGGAGGTTGGAGATTTTAATATTTTTATTAAGGCTCAATGGATTCTATTGGAACGTCCACGGGAGTTTCGAAGCTGGCCACCTTTATTCGGAAACTCTCTGGTTTAAAGTCTGCGGTTATCTCTTGGGAGAAAGATCAAAAGTGCAACAATTCTAAGCTCCTTTCAGAAGTCGAAGCTGAGATACAACTTTTATCAGGTAGGGTGGATGATGACTACTTCTCAGAGGCTCGTAAGAATAGGCTCGCCGAGCTTGATCGTGTGAAGTTAGAGTTGATTAATATTATTGAGGAGACTTGGAGGCAGAAGAGCAGAGCGGTCTGGCTCAAGGCCGGGGACAACAATACTAAATTATTTCATCGTTATTCCAACCAACACCGTTAAATAATTTGATATGGGAAATGAGTATTGATGAGAATCAGTGTTGCTATGACTCAATTTCTCTTAAGAAAGTGGTTGTTGATCACTTTTCAGATATCTATACATGCAATAAATTTCATCCCATTGATCAACAATTGAAGGTGATAAAAAATTTCCCTGGTTTATTTTCTGAGCAGGATTGTTTGGACATTGGTCGTCGGATTACTGAGGAGGAGGTTCTTCGGACTATGAAGGCCTTTGTTGTCCACAAGAGTCCTGGCCCTGATGGGTAGATTGTCAAGTTCTATCTGCATTTATTTGACCTATTGGGGGAGGAGTTGACTGCTGCGGTTGAAGAATCTGGTGTCAAAGGTAGGATCCCCTCCTCTCTGAATTCCACCTTCGTTACACTTGTTCCTAAAGTTGATCGGCCATCAACTTTTGATGATTACCGTCCTATTTCTCTTTGTAATTTGTTATATAAAATTATTACTAAAATCATTGAGGAGCGCCTAAAGCCGTGTTTGGGTAATCATATTTCGGAGGAACAATTTGGTTTTCTTTCTTCTCGTCAAATTCAGGATGCGGTGGGGATTGCGCAAGAGGGAATCCATTCTATTAAGCAGAAGCGGTTGACGACATTCATACTTGAGTTGGACCTTACTAAAGTTTATGACCCGCTTGACTGGAATTATCTCATATTGATCCTCCTCCATACTGGCTTGGCTACGAACATCACAAATTGGATTATGGAATGTGTCGCTACTTCCATCTTTGTTGTATTGATCAATGGTGCGCCTTTACATTTCTTTGGGTGTAACAGGGGTATTCTACAGGGTTGTCTGCTCTCTCCGTATCTCTTCATTTTGTCCATTGAAGGTATGATTTTATTGATTAGATCTGGGAAATCTGCTCATGATATCAGGGGGATTAAGGTTGTTAGTGCTATGTTTATTATTCATCTATTGTTCGTCGATGATGTACTCATATTTGGTGAAGGAGCAGTGAAATAATGGGGCCACTACCGAGAGTATCTATCTCTTTTCTGTGATGTGCCCGGAATGATCATTAGCACTCAGAAATCTGCTATTATTTCGGCTTGTGATTATCCTACTGTAACTTGTCTTATCTCTCAGTGTTTCCCTTACCGGATTTGTCCCTTAGATTCGAGTTTCCGCTATTTGGGGTTTTGGATTAAACCTAATGCTTATATGACTTTTCATTGCTGTTGGCTGCTACAGAAGATCCAGAGGAGGATTAGCTCCTGGGACACATGTTTCTTTCTCTCGGTGACCGTTTAATACTTGTCAAACATGTTATCCAGAGTATACCAATTTATTGGTTTTCCTTATTCATGGTTCCAATGAGCATCATTTCTACTATTCGGAGCCTCATGTTTCATTTTTTGTGGGAGAGCTCGCTTCAATTTTCGAAATTCCACCTTACTTCTTTTGATAGCATCTCGTTACCCCTTTCATATGGGGGCTCGGGGATCAAGAATTTTTCTTGGTTTAACCAGGCTCTATGTGCCCATAGTCTTTGGCGTGTCCTTTTCGACTAGGGCTTGTGGGGTAATGTGATCAAGTTTAAGTATATGAAGCGTTTGGATGTGGCTATATGGATCCGGCATTCGAGATATCTGGTTTCTTCGGGATCATATGTTTGGAGATGCTTATTGAAGACCTTTTTGATCATTAACCATTGTCTTTGTTGGAAGGTGGGGAGGGGTATTCAAACCTAACTAGAATTGATCCCATTGTTGGGTTAGCCGAGAAGTCTCTTCTCTCGATTGAATTGGTCAGATTTTTACATAATGAGGGATATTTGTATTGAAACAAGCGATCCTAGTTTCCTGGCATGTCATGATTCAGTGGAAGTCGTCAGTTGATTTGGGACTCTCTCGTAGGCTGGCAGTTGAGTGGGATTCATTTTTCAGTCATCTACAACTGGCTGGTATTTTATTAAATTCTTGTTCTGACGAGTTGGTTTGGAGATTTAATAGACTGAATGGGATGTTTCGGGCGGATCTTGCTTACAATCTCATCCTGGATGCTGATATTTCTACCTCGCCGCCATCGTAGAATAAGTGGTGTTGGAGGGATGGAGTTCCACTCAAGATTATTTGTTTTCTTTGGCTCGTTTGTAGGAGGAAAATCCTCACCTGGGATACTTTACAGATACGGGGTTCTATTGGAACTGGTCGTTGTGTTTTGTGTGGTATCTGTGGAGAATCATTAGATCATCTTTTTGGTAGCTGTATTTTCTTCCAACAGGTTTGGGATCTTTTACGGAAGTGTTTTCATATTTCTTTCAATTGGGATGAGGTTGATTGTATGTCTAATCTTGATAAGTGGTGGCTGAGCAAGCCTTTATGTTTGGACCTTCCCATTCTTACCCTCTGGTAGGTATGGAAGGCTCAGAATCTTGCTCTGTTTGAAGGTTTGATTCTGTCTCCGTTACAGGTTTGCATTAAAATTTAGGCTCTTCACTGTACTTATTGCAGATCTGTGGGCTCTGGGCGGATTAGAAGGATCCGTTATCCGTCCTTTGATCTCTCATCTCTTATTGGTTTCTTCGATGGATCATCTCAGCTGGGATTATGCGGGGTAGGGATGGTCCTAAAATTGTCAGACGATCATTGTTATAATTTACAGATGAAGGCTGGACCAGGATCGAACACCAAAGCTGAGCTACTTGTACTCTGGGGGCTAGTCTATTTCGCCAAGAATTTGGATTTAAGGACTCTTTGTGTGGTGGGTGATGCTAAGATTATTGTTGATTGGGAAAAGGGAAAGGCGACTATTTTGTCTCTATTGCTGGACCATTGGTTACGCATAACTCGTTCTTTGATAATGGATTTTCGGTCTTTAACATTCCAACATGTTTTTTAGGAATTCAATACCTTGGCAGACTCCTTGTCAAAACTCGTGATTGGTCAGATGGATGGTATCATCTGTTTTGAGGAGTTTCGTTCCCGTGAGATAATTTTGACAGGTACACTGATTTTCTCCTAGTTGTTCTACTGTCTGCCTGTTATTGCTATGAGCAGTTTGTTGGATTGAGTTTTGCACCCAGTTGGGTGAGTCTGAATATTTAGGATCTTTCTGGGTTTGTTGATATCCTTATGAACGCATCTTGGAATTTTTTTAATTTGCTTAATTATCCATTGTAAACAGTGTATTTTTAGTCACTCTTTTTATGAGGTGGTTGAAGGCCTTACTGGACACTTGCTGTATATTTTGACACAACTTTTCTTTAATAAAAAAGTTGTTTTTTTCGTGTGAAAAAAAAATTCTAGTATAAAATCTCTTTGAAAGATCAACTATGAGGAAAATTTTCACCCTTGGTTCCATATAGTATTCGAGTTTGGATCAACTATCTCTACAAAGTGAAATCTTCTCATATTTTTAAGGGCATATTTTAGAGGATTTGAAAATATATAATTACTTGAATTTCCCATCCATGGGTTTTCCTAATAATTATTAGGTTACCTTTCTCTATTTTCAAAACCATTCATTTACCCACTAAGAGAAAGACCCTCATTGGATATTTCCATATAAATAATGCTCCACTATAGATTTTCACATTATTTTTAATCAAATCATCGATAGATCATACTGTTATGTTTTTCACGACCATAACCTTTCCCCATAGGCCTTCATGACGCGGATCATCCTCAATATGATTTTTGCTTCCAAGGCTTGTCCAAAAGGGTGAATGTTTATCAACTCCCATCCTTAATCCTCTTGATACTTTGCCAACTTTCTCCATCTTACCAAGGTATTTTCTAGAATTCCTTTTGGGATGTGTGATAGAGATAACCAATACACCAATATCCCCTCTAAAATAGATTTCACTAATGTCAATCTTCCTCCTTTAGAAATCCATATGTAACTCTAGTTAGACACTCTCCCTTATATTTTCTCATACAACCAACTCCAATCTTTTAACTTATAATTATTAGATTTAATATTAAATTCTATACATATGAGTCCATTATTGAATGGGGTAGGATTAAATGCATTCATTTGTGTGAATTCCTTTATAGATATTCCTCCATTATTTATAGATGATGATTTGTGGATATTGACATCCATTATTATTATGCCTAATAGAGGTATAGAATTTGTTTATATTTCCTTGCTTTAGTCATTGTACCCAAAGAAAACAACATAACATTATATACAAATAAAATATTTGTTAAGAAAAGAGACCCTCCCATCCTCACACCCTTAATATCTCTCCCTCTTTTCTACTATAATGGTTTTGTTTAATCCTTTAACGACCCATAGAAATAAGAGTGGGGACATTGGGGGCCCCTTCCAGAGTCCTCTTATCAAATACATGAATCTTTTGGTGATCCATTTATCATAACTGTAAATGATGTTGAATCCAATAAACCCATTATCTAATTTACCATTTGATTGCTTATCCCTATCAACAACCTCAAATATAACAACCTAATTTTATTATAGACCTTTTCTAGGTATATTTTCATTATTAGAGATGGAATTTCTGAAGTTTTATTCAGTTCATACCTTATTGTATTGTTTCCACAACATCATGGATCTCCCTATTGAAGATGAAACCAAACTACTCTTTCGATATGAACCTCAAAAAAGAAGAGTTTTAATTTGTAAGCAAGGATTTGGAAATAATTTCATACTGAGATCAACATGTAATCATCAAAAGTATCTTGGTCATTCTTGTTTGGGATCAAGGCTATAAAATTTGCATTAATTATTTTCTTGAACACTTGTCCAGATACTCTGGAATCCTTTATTTCTCTTAGTAGTTATTCCTCCAAAAATTCATAATGTCCATTATAAAAACTCTATTTTCCAACCATTTGGATCAAGTTTTTTTCGTTTTTTGAGGAGATTAAAGTTTATTTGAGTTTCTATTTTGAAACCTCTTGATATTCAAGCTCCTCATTTCATTGGTCATCTCTCATTCTTGTAAATAAAGATGCAACTCTTATGCTCTCTTCTCTATTTGTCCTAGGAGGTTATTTCAACAAATATTTCAAGTGTTTTGTGCTTTCTTTTACCTTTTGTGAAATTTTTCTAGCCATTGTTCCATCTCCCTTCCTTATCTCCCATAGTTTTTATATTCTTTCAATGTTCAACAAATTTATTGAAGAATATAGTGTTTTCATCACCTCTAGCTAGCCATATAACTTTACTTTTTAGCCTCTACTCTACCTCCTATTGCTCTAGAATCTTTCTTTTACTAGTTTATAACTTCTTTAGTTTCATGCTATCTTCTTCAGAGAAGTATCCTCTTTCGATATATTCTCCAATTTAGTTTGTTTTGTTTCTCACTCTCAGTTAGTGCTTTTTGGGCTTCCCTAGATTTTTCCCTTACCCATTACACCGCTATTTTCGTAATATTTATCATATTCTTAACAAGATAAAGCATAGTAGTCTCTCCTATGTTTGGGGCATACTTCCTCCAGTTATTTATTACCATATCTTTTAGGCCCTCTTCCTTTTTTCAAGTATGATTAATTTTGAAGGGAACCAAGGATTTATATTCTTCTTTTTCTATTTTAAGAAGAATGGGAAGATGGTCTGAGGAACCACTTTCACCAACCCAAGATTTCATTCTTTCTGATTCCTCCAATATTTTATTTGCTACCATAAACCTATCTTCCATCTTGGACGTCCTCCCTTCTACTTCTAAAGTTCATCAAGGTCAATGGGAGTATCTGGGCAAATTCCACATAACATAACCCCATTTCCTTGAAAAAATTGACAAAGAAATCCACTAGAGGATCCTATCTAGCACTTTCCCCCAAACTTATATTTTCATTGTTAAATTTAAGTCACCTCGTAATATCACATTATTATTTGTTTCCCATTGATAGGTTTTGAAATTATCCTAGTATATTTTCATTTTTCCATAAGGACCATAAAGGTTGATAATGTTAAAAACATTTCCCACTTAATTAGACCCAAATTAAGTATGTATGCATGCATTTAAAAGGGATCAAGTAATGATTTCTAATGAGCCATTTAATCATATAATTAATCCCCCTGATTTTCCATATGAATATAGTGTACTAATGCTCAGTATTTTAAGTAGGAAGAAAGAACTATGACAACTTTATTCCCCTCACACATAGTCTCTTGGAGAAGAATAATGTCGAGTGTGTTTTTATTGAACAGTCCTTTTAGGTATAGCTTTTTGTGGGCACCATTTAGAGACCTAATAGTCATGGGTGCACCTTATCTAAGGCCATTCTCTTTCTAAGGGTTCCTTTTATGGTTGTTTGTTTTCTTTCCTTGAATTTTTTTTGTTTTTTTGTTTTGCTAGGGATAGGTAGGTTTTTCAATCTACCATTAGAGGAATGCTAGGATCTAAAGTTAGGTCCCCTTCTATATGTATCTCTTCATTATGGAAGGAATCATTTCTAGATCTAAGATTGTACTTGGTCTAGTGTTTCCCTTCTATGCCTTGGATTGAGTCTAGATCCCTTCTAAAATCAAGTCATTAGCTTGTACCAAGGTCACTCATCCGTAAGGCTATGAAGGCTTCATATTCTAGGACTTAGTTTTTTCTTCTTTCTCTTCAAGACTAGAATAGATAGGTTCTTCCAATTCCCTCTCTGAACTCCGAGAACTATGGGTAAATTCTTCTAATGGTAATTCTTTTTCTTTATGGGTAAATTCTTCTAATGGTAATTCTTTTTCTTTATGGGTAAATTCTTCTAATGGTAATTCTTTTTATTTTACCCTATTTGAATAGGATAAAGGTTGAAGATTCATAGAAGTCAAACCTTTTTTTGAAGACACACTTGAAGATTCTTCTCTTCCTTGGGCTTCTGGCGTCTCCGAGTCCTTTGATTCCTCTTGGCTCAAGGAATAAACACTAATTCCCTTTCTGTGTTTTGGTAGTCTCCTTTCTGTTTATTTTTCTATCTAGTTTAAAACTTCTTGTACTCCCATTGCTAGGGTTTCCACATTCCCCTCTTCCACCTCTTTGTTGACCTCTTTTCTTAGAGATTTTGGAATCTCTTAGACTACTTACCCTTTTTTTTCCAAATCCACCAATGGTCAATTTTAGAATGATACTTTCAAATATCCCCAAATTTATGATATTTAAATCATCTAAATGTCCATTCTTCATATAACCCAACAATTGATTAAATCACCATGCTCCTTAGACTATTTATATCTCCTCCAATAAGTCTAATTCTACTAAAATCTTGACTTTCTTTTCTCAATTTTGGCTTAGAAGTATGTCTCATAATCTATAAAGTTACACATGCCACCCCTTATCCTATTCATAATATTTTTATTCCAAAGCCAAGATTTCATCCACATCGTTTCCAAAATTGAATTTAAATGATAGTTAATTGTAGATCAAGGCATGAAAGTCTTCTCCATCCACCTTGCAAGAGATTTCTCCTTTACACACTTCACCACGAATCTCCTTTAAGATCCATCTCCTGAAAAATTCCATTCCCACATCCTCTCCTAAAACCATATTTACCCTTTGTTTCCATAAGTGAGTGCACTTCTTCTTTCTTTTACTTCCCCAGTACCCCAAGCTAAATTTCTTCTTTATTTTCTTCTCTTTTATCCACCTCTCTTTAACTACTTTGGATTGGGTTAGATATACAAACCCATGCCTTGGGTTAAGGATTGCAACATGATCTAGGTTTTTTTAGGTGAATGTAGTGTATACTTTACTGATCTATGAAGATTTCCCTCCCTCATTTAGAAACATGGCATGAAAATCCTCTTTTCAAGCAACCATCCAATAGTTCTTTTTATGGGATCTCCCTCTCTCAGTTTTCACAGATTAATGAACCATCCATTTTTTTCCTCTTTTTAGTACTGTAACCTTAATTTCCTATACTCTACGCCTTATGGTATTGTACCTCCTCTACAATGTTGCATGTCTTTTATGACATTTTATCAATAAGGAAATCAACTCCTTAGACATGGGGAAATCAACTCCTTGGACATAATTGGACAATTCAATTCATACTTGAATGCCCTAGTACTTTTCCAAAATTCTATTAGCTACTCCCTTGTATTGAAGATAGACTTCAAAATATGATCCTTTCCCTCCTCGTCTATCTTTCTTTTATATTTCTTTAAAGAAATAAAAATATTTAGTATCATAGTTGGATGTGTAACATGAGTCTAGCACCACATGCTTGTATCTCTTTTATTTCTTTAGTGGATTTACTCATAATGCATTCTTTTATGGTTTGGATTGTGACATTATTAAATATAGGAGTTAAGGCATTTTTTGGACTTGTGTTTCCACTCAATTATTGATATGAATATGTGGCTATTTATAGCTCATTCTAATTCATCTTAAATTTCTTGCCATTGTGAGGAGTAAAGGCAAGTTTTACATATAGATTATATATCTTATGTTTACAAGTATTTAAACAACTCAATACAAGGAAAAAAATTGGTGTTAAATTGTATCATTTAATTACGGTTTCCTTACTGCAAGTTAACCTTACATAGTTTTTATTACAGTGCAATTGAAACTAGCTCTGTGGAATACATATCAGACTATCTTAAAGAGACAGATCAATATAAATCAGATTGAAGTTGAGAGGGCCATCCCTCACAATCCAACGCATGGATCTTAAAACTTGAAATGCAAATACCTGCAAACTAACCTCACTATCTTTCAAGTGGCTTCTCCAAGAGTGCAGAGATATACATTTCTTTGAACTCGGCCCCTCTATCAAACTTAGGCGCAACAGACCATTTCAGCTTATGAAATCCAAGCTTCTCGATCATGGGCACATAGATCTTCAGCTGATCCTCGATACAGAAGAAGCGGTCGAGCCAAAACAGCCCTCCGGGCCTCATAACCCTATAGATATCATACAATATAAATTCCAACAGCTCCGTCGGAATCCAGTTGCTCAAAACATGCATGGAGTGAACAATGTCCAAGGTATTGTCAAAGAATGGCAGCCTCTGAGAAACAGTGATATACATGGGGACAACCCCTCTGGAAGCAATGAAGCTATTGAAGGGCCCGTTGAAGTTCATAGAAGTCGTAATAATGGTCACGTTCCGCTCCCTCATTCTCACTGCGAACGTTCCGGTTCCGCCTCCGATGTCCAGCCCAATACGAATAGTATTCTTCTTCATATTCAAGACCTCGTCAATGGAGTAATCCACATTGGAGCCGCTGTTTAACCATCTGGTTTTCTCTCGGCCTTCAAGATCAAAACAGTCTTTGCAGTCGTCGAAGGCGTTTTGGTATTTTCTCTGGATGAGGCACGAGTAATTCTTGCAAGAATATGCAGTCCAGACAACGCTGGAATCAGGCGGGGTGTTCCAGGTGCTCTCAGGAAAGGGAAATGGCTCTGAGTAATTTGCAGGAGTTGTGGGATAACAGCGCCGGCGAGGAAGAGGCTCGCAGCCTCTGAGCATGAGCTTTTGAGCCAGGATTTCATCGTCTGGGCAGTGGTGGCCGGGCTTGTAATCCATGTATCTGTTCAGATCTTCCTTGAAGATCGCACAGGCATGGCCGATAGGAGGATAGATGGTGTCGGAGCCGAAGTTGGAGTTGTGGCCGAAGGGGAGCTTTTTGCCCGAAATAAAACCCTGGAGCTCCTTAGGCATGGAAACTCTGTTGGGTTCTGCCCATTGAAGCCATGGATCGTCTGTGTTAATTCCGCCATTGCTTGTGTTGGTGTCTGGCAGAAACTTTGTCGGTTGGGCGAGTTCTGCGGTAATATTTTCAGAGAGTTGCTTCAATAAGGATTTAAGCTCGGTTTTGAGATTGAAAAGCTCTTGCTGGGTCTGGTTGAGTTTGTCTATAATGAAGAGGTCACTGGAAGAGATTGGGCACTGGACGCTGTCATAGACTGGAGATTGAAGGGGATGGTAGTAGTACTGTAATGGGCCTGAGAAGAGAAATACTGTGACTACATTGGTTCCGAGAACGAGAAGCAGAACCCACATTATTGACATGGGTTTGGTGGAGATGGAATCCATGGATCTCTGCTTCGTATAAGAATCATCAGCAGCCATTGAACAGGGATCAAATTTGAGAGGAGTGAAGTTATGGGTTTGTTGAAGACACAAAAGCACGGGGATTCAAGGGTTCTGCCAATGGTAAATCCATGGAATATTAATGCTTTCGTCTTCTCTTCTTGCTGTTTTCTGACAGCATTTATCACTTGCGACCAACATTTTTTCATTTCTTATTATTGTAATTTGGTGTCAGGAAGGTTAAATTTGTAATTGAGCTTTTTAACAGCCCTATGACACGAAGACCTATGACCGCTTGGTGAAGCACGAGATTCTAACATTTAATTTTTACCATATCAAGGTCTATGATCACTTGGTGAAGCACGAGATTCATGTGAAATTAAATGTTTATATCTCTCTTTTATTTTGAAAATTAAATGATGCTATAAAACAAGCTCAGTTAGTTACCACATTTAGAGACATATCTCTAGCATGGTTCATGAAGTATTTGGTTGGATAGAACAAATTGCTAGTCGATATCAAAACTGTGCTCATTAGAGAATTCAAGAAACCTAAGTTAGAATCAGAATCTCATTGCATCACAGAGTTAAAATAAATCAAACAGAAACCTAATGAGACTGTGTGGGATTTTGATCAAAAGTTCAAATCATTACTAGATCAAGTTAGCTTTGAAATAGCACTGCAACAGCATCAAGAATGGTTCATAGCTGCGTTGTTGCCCCATATTAGAGTACTGCTGATGCAACAGAAGGTAACCTCGCAAACAAAAGCATTACAAATTGTGATGAAACTAGAAGCCTCGTCCATAGGAGAAAATACTACAGGTATGGTACAAATACAGTCACAACTAGCCAATTTGAGATTACAGTTACAAGATATGAAGAAAGGAAAAGAAACAAGAGAAGAGGTTTGGTGTACAAAATGTAAAGGAGGGGGACATTCCAAGGAACATTGTCCTGTATTCAGAGACTACATCACTAGTGGAGCACCGAACCCATTGAATCAACAAGGACCATGGTGTGAGATTTTCAGATGTAGAGGACATCGCCAAAAGGCTATTACCTGCTTCAGAAATATGAACATACACCAAAGAATCTATATTGCACATTCTGTAAGTCAGTTGGACATGATGATACCAACTGCAGAGCTTACGATCTCATGATAGAAAGAAAGCATGATGTCTACAGATTCCAAGGAAAAACACCGCATAATAATGAAAATGCACAGTATGACCAAGGTTCATATAGAGGACGTAGTGGATACAAAGGAAGAGGACGCAACACTGGTCAAGGACGAGGAAGAGGCCAGATTGTATGCTATAACTATGCTCAACCAGTAAATTTAGCAAGAGACTATCAGAACCCATGCACAACGTGTAAATGTTGTAAGTCATTTGACCATGTCATTGAAGCATGTCCCATTTTGCAAGGCAAAATGAAAGAGAAAAGACTAAAAGGACAGAACCAGAATATACAGATGATCGCTGCTGAGAAAATAAATGAAGATTGCAACATTCATGTTGTGACGTGAAGTGGAACCGTGACAGGAGATGACAAGACAAACGAAGCTTCGACTTCCAAAGATCACTTAAAAAGACCAAATCCTACTGATGGGCCTTGGGTAAGAAAAGAAACTGGAAAAATGCACGCATTTAACCTTGACTAAGAGAAAAAGGAATTCATGAAAGAAAGAAAAAGCTTTTAGGACGTGGAATCTTCGACCACAAGGACCCAATTGCGAAGTGATCAGACATCGATACTGAATATGCCGATCTCGTATAATGGATCGCAAACTTCACTAGAACATCTAAGTCCTATAACACAGTTCTTACAGAGCTACATAAAGTTGCTAAGGTATGAAAACGCCTTAGGGGAATAACATAACCTATTAGGAAATTACGAACATCGTAATACAGTGAATGATGCACATAGAGCAGTTCATCATATTAAGAACCATAGAAGGGCAGGAAGAGAAATGAGGCTAAATGCACAGATCGGATATTTTTAAACAAACCAGGTCATTCTTGACCCAGGATCAAAGGTGAACGTCCTGACAAAACAAACATGGGAACAGATGAGAAAAGCCAAAGTTATCCTTGTCACCTATACAGTTGATATTAGCTAATCAACAAAAGGTTATACCCGTCGGGAGATTATCAAGTGTTCTTGTAGACATTGATGGAGTACAAAGTAAAGCAGACTTTGGGGTTATCGAGATCATAGATGAAATAAATCCTTATCCTGCATTATTGGGTATTGACTGGGCAATTGAAAACCTCGCAATCATCAATTTAAAGAAAAAACAAATGATATTTGAAGGACCTGATATCAGGGTCATCGCACCCTTGGATCCTTCAAAAGGACCTGATATCAGGGTCATCGCACCCTTGGATCCTTCAAAAGGACCTAGATATATCGAACCAGTCTGAGAAGAGTGTAGATCTCAAGAACTTGATAATATCTACAAGATGATAGTGAATCAGGAAGATTACACTAATCCTACGGATGATGAACATTGACACTAGTGGATTTGGACCCAAAATCCAATGACCTCCAACGAAGAAGGACTATGTTGTCGAATTTCACCTTAAAAATCTCAAAATTTGATGATCTTTTTAAAATTGATAGAAGGAGACATTGGATATCCGACGGTCATGTGGATATCCGAAATCATATTATGCATTGGGATGTCGGATATCTGACATCAATTCTCCAACGGTAACTAGGTTCAAGCTGTCGGATATCCGACGGACTTTTGACTTTTAAAACTTAAAAATACTAAAACATTCCAACATATTTGCTATACAAGCGACGGTTTGCGGAAGTTTTTTTATTCGGCGGACTGTTTTTCATTATTTCCATTATTTTTGAGATTCAAGCGAGCGAAGTGTGGAGCTTCATTTTCTAAGATCGAACAAAATTGACAATTGCTTGCTAGATTGTGGGAAGGAGTTGAAAAAAGGGGTGATAGGAAATTCTATTGTCCATATACTCAATGCAGGGGCTTTAAGAGGAGAATAATTTTGATCACAATAGCCACAAAACGTTGTAGGGAGCATGGGCACGCTGAGGGGGGACATGAATACCATCAATTTGTAAGTTTTGCATTATATATGTTTTTATTTTGATTGCTTTTGTAAATTTATGTATTGATTGTGGTTTCAATAGATGGGGACTAACATGGACAATAAATATTATTTTAATATTAAATATTTATTATACTATTTATTTTTCTTTTGTGCATGTTGAATCTAGGGTATAGTAGAATAACTCATTTATTTGTTTGTTAGTGAGACTAACCCACTCACCGGGGAAAGCACTTAACTCTCTAGATTTGTGATACTTTCCATCATGATAATAGAAATAACGACTATATTAGCATGTTGTAATTTTTCTTATATTTTCTCTATAGGAATTACCATAGCATCATTTATCTTACCTTAGTGGAGTATAGTATGAGAAATTTTGTGTTATATTTGAGTAGCTTTGCTCAGTAATTGGGTCAATTATTATGTCTCCTGGATAGTTTGGATGCACCAATTTGATCAACAGTTCAATAGTCCGTTGCTCTTTTCATCCCAACAGTACAAAATTTGTTACATTTTAAAAGCATCACATAAATGTTTACATTTTGCGTTTGAAATTTTTACATTTTGTGGTTGAATTTCTTATATTAACTTTTATCTATTGATGGTTTCATGTAATTATAAAGGAAAGACATCCTAGGGCACTTCGTCCGGAGGAAGTGCTTCCACAACGCGTACCAGAAGCTATTAATATTAATGGAGAACAACTTAATGATCACATTAATGAAGAAGATGATCATTCTGAAAACATAGTTAAAGATGATGTTACAAATGATTTGATCCATGATTCATTTAATGTTAGAATGGTCGATGTTGATGATGATGATCATGATCATGAAAATGATGAACATTTTGATGATATTCATGATATACCTCTTCTTGATAAGGCATACGAACCCCTTTATGAAGGCTCCAAGACAAATCTTCTCTCTACTATATTATTGATAATGAACTTGAAGGTTATGAATGGTCTTTCAAACATATCAGTCACACGGATGTTAAGGTATGTAATGTATTCCATTACAAAATATATATGATTGTGTATAATTTTGTTGTTCATTCATATATAAGTCAAATTATTACGGATGAAATTTGTTCCATTATTATTATTTCTGTATTATATTAACTAGATTTTTATTTTAATTTGTTGTAGCATGATAGGTGAATATTTGTTACCACCGTCAAATATTTTACCTTGCACATATTGAGATTTATCTGCCATCATGAAAGAAATTGGAATGCAGTATGAAGCAATTCATGCATGCCTCGATGACCATGTTCTATATTACAATCAACATGAATTTGCAATGGAATGTTTTGAATGTCATATCAGTAGATATCGCACAGATCAAGTAACTAAAAGGGTGCCTAGCAAGGTTCTACGTTATATTCCCATTATTCCATGTCTGCAACGACTATTCAAGTGCAAAAACATAGCGCAGTTTATGGATTATCATGCACAGAACAGAAGTCAAGACGACATTATTCGGATGCCTGCAGGTGGGTCTGCATTTAGAGATATGGAGGAAAAATGGTCCCACTTTAAAGAAGAACCTCGTGATCTTAGGATTTCTTTGGCAGCAGATGGTGTCAATCCATTTGCAGAGATGAGATCCGTTTACTCGGTGTGGCCTATTTTTGTTATCAACAACAACATTCCTCCATGGTTGACAATAAAGAGGGAGCACATAATGTTGTCGATGATTGTTCCAGGCACGGACCCTGCAGTGTTTTTTTTTAAGTAGTTGTATCTCATTTGTCATATTTTTGTCACATAATGTCATATATATATTTAATGTTTTTCTATTGTGCAATATGGTTTAATATATGTAATATTAATGGTCAGTTTCATATTTCTAGTTTTTATATGTTCATATCAATCAGGTAAGTACCAAGTGAAAGATATGAATGTATATATCGAACCTCTTATTGACGAACTACTGAAGTTATGGAATGGCATCACTATGTATGACATATCTAGACTAATACGACAAAGGCAATTTCAATTCCATGTAATGCTTGTATGGACAATACATGATGCCCCAGGGTTAACCCATTTCTGTGGTATGTAATTATAAGTTCCACTTTATTTGCAAAAAGTTATACGAACTACTAGTTAATATACTACGCACGCATGTTTTTCTAAATAATCCAGTCATTTTGTATATAATTATAATTGATCACATAGAGATTCCATCTCTTTATGTAGGTCTTCAGACCAAGGAAAAATTTGCATGTCCAGTTTGTGGTCCTAAGATCAAATCTCGTCTCTCAAAAAGATTAGGAAAGGAGGTGTTTGATGAGTATAGGCACTTCCTCTATAAGAATCACAGGTATCAAACTACCGAAAAACATATGTTCAATGGCAAGCAAGAGACTGCATTCAAACTGTAGAGAATGACACCTTGCCTATGGAAGTTGTAATATAATAGAAATCGTCAAGGTACATATAATGAATCATCGTATATGATATGTTATATTGTATTTTTTTTTTATTGTGAGTTTTTTACTGTATCTGACATTAATTTATGTAATTTCATGATTGTCGTTCATTTGATCATGAAGGAATTAATGGGTTTCCACGATGAATGAAAAGTTATCCTAGACAATTCAGTAGGTTTCCCTACTATGAGCACCTACAAATTGCTCATCTATTTGATACAATGCATATCGGAAAGAATGTGATCGAAACATTATGGTGAATATTGGATGGAAGGAGTGACAAAGAAAAAATTGTCAAAATAGCAACCATGCAATGAAAGACGTCATTCAATTTCATAGAAATGGAGAGCAAATTAATATAAACTCACTTCCATGGATGTTAACAGACCAACAAATTAATGTTGTAAAAGAAGTTATTCGAAAAATTAAATTTCCCATCGGATTTTGTGCGAACATGAAGAATATCATAACAAAGAAAGGTGATTTCGTGGGGGTGAAAAATCATGATTGGCATGTCTTCATGAAGGTAATTATTATGGTATATATTTAATTATTTATTTTTTCCTATTACAGTGAATATGGTTGGTATATTTTTTATTTGTCTACTCTTTGTTGATAAAATGAAACTATTTGTATATTATTGTTACAGTATGTTCTACCTCTCTCTATCCCGAACAACTTTGACAACAATGCCAAGCAAATAATATATAGTCTCAGGAAATACATGAGGTAAGTGGTGATTTTTTCCATGCGCTTAGTGTTTGTTTAATTCAACATAGAACTTGTATTTTATTTTCGTTCTGTAATTCATGATGTTACGTAATATATTGTTTTTTTTCTTTAATCTCTTGATTTGGACGTTGTCATGTCACTTGTAGATGGTTGTCATCTAAATAATTCCATAAAGAAGACATAAAGTATTGGAGAGAAATTCCTCGTCTCATGTGTGAAATGCAGAAGCATCTACCTTCGGCATTTTTCAATGCACAAGAACACTACCTCATACACCAAGTTTAGGAGATTGAACTGTGTGGACCTGTGCACTCAAGATCCATGTGGATGGTTGAGAGGCACTTGAAATTTATGAAGGGTTTGGTCAAACAATGAGCATATCCTGAGGGTTCTATGATGGAGGGATATATGGTATACCAAAACATGTTGTATATTAGTGAATATCTTCCTAAATTAGCAGAAAAGCTCAATTTACGTCGCATTTGTGACTCAGAATCCAATAAGAGTTTCGAAGGGGAGTATCCGAAGGGGAAAGGTAGATCGAGGAAGGTGAAAGGTAATATAGCACATTCTTATATTCAGTATTTTGCATAAATTTATACTGTAATATACTTTGTTAAGTTACTATATTACATTTGTATTGAATTTTAATTTTATTGTCGTGAAACAGTTGGTCGAGAGTGGGATGCAATTCATTTATACATCGCAAACAATCTTGACTGGATGAAGGTATGGATCGAACGATGTGAACAATCTGGTCATGGAATATCATGGGAAGGTGTGGATTCATTGGTTAAAGCTGCACATCGCAAGGGAGACACCAATCTAACACAAAGGGAAATCGATTTAGCAAGAGGTTT